>BEXV01000781.1:94723-112167 GCA_003118195.1 Hemicentrotus pulcherrimus | reverse complement strand
TCACGTGCACTTTGGACGGTCATCGCAAGGGCCGAGAGAGAAGTTCTTGAATAGTTCCGTGAATTGGGAATGTGAAAGTCAACCCTCCAATCTGACATTCAATACGCTTTCTTTACTGCCGATTCTGGATGCTAATAGTAATACAGCCCTAATTTCCATTTCTTTCTGGAGTGTCCGGTAAATACGTGTTTTCGTCCGCCGCCGCTACCGACCACCCCTCTTTTACAGCGAACCCGAAAAAGAAAATCGAAATCTTTTGCTCCGAAGCTCTTTATGTGCCCCAAACTTATCCAGTTGATCGGGTTTCTAAAGGAGCGCTAATACCATCTAAATTAGAAGGGTGGTGTTACCGGCTATTGTAATCATTATACGGCCTGTTGATCAAATTCCTTTCTATTGTCCGAGAGAGAGAGGACGTGTTCCAAGGAACACACAAGGTCTCACAAAACGGAAGGGCATTCAGTACATGGGAAAATAAACTTTAATTCACATAGAGGCGAGCACATGAAAACATGAACTGATCGGTGTCATGTCGTAAAAATTATTTTTTGAATAGAATCAGCAGACCAGCACTGATAACATTCAATAGAACATCGGTAATATCCGACAACTCATCGAGACAGAAGATTAATTTTACTTGCGAGTTGCGTATCGTGCGAATTTCCCTCATTATTTACACACCCCTTTCGCAATAGGAAACGTCAAAAACACGCTGTTCTTCTGATCGTAAAAATAATCATATATCATTTTGTGAAAAGCGATGTGCGCACGCATTTACATCGCGAGACACTCAAATCGGAACAGTCCGATCCTCTAATTGAATATAACCTCCAATACATCACCATTAGCACCATCAAAGACAACCGCGCCAAAACAATCAACAATCGCTGCTTTAGCAATTATCATCGCACACAAACTCTTTTCCAGATCTTACAACTAATTTCACACATTTGAACTTACCTGCGTGAAGTTTAATCCATTTAGGGGAACACACTGTTCTTCAACTTGTTCCACGGCCCCAGTTCTTTTATTGAGTCTTGTGGCCTCCTGGGCCAAATATAAATCCAAAACGGGTATTTCTCTGGACTTGATGTCGGCTTCCGTCAACGAATCGATGACAAGCATGACCCAAATGGGTCTTTTTCGCTCCCAGTTGCCGACGATCGCTTCGAAGAGGTAGTCGGCATAAAAACCCCGACCCCGTTGATCAGCGCTCAACCATTGCGGCATCATTCGCTTCACATATTGTAAATGAGTTTTTAATCTCCTGTAAATACTGTGTGGTAAAACCTCGCTGAGGCTTTGTCCGTTTGGCAACAACTGACAGTTCGCCAACTGCGTCATCGTGTTGGGATCTGTGAGATCAAGTTCGACGAATATATTTTCGCTTTCTCGGAAAGCAACTTTGGTATTTTGAGGAATATAATCCCAAACGCGTGTGTATGGTACGTGTATTGTTCCCAAGAAATAGGCAGGCGGATGTCTTCTGACCTGCCATAAAAACGAATTTGTCCCCTGAAAGAAAAAAACAAAAGTAAGACCTGTCTATTAAATGATTAAGGTGGTGATTGACATCCATAGAAACAATAGCATTCTGGTGACTTTATGAGAGGTGTGAAGAAGAGGAGAGAGTTACAATTACAGAGTATGAAAGATAACAGATTGCCCTATTTTGATCAAGGAGTTGTTAGGCAATTAGTTGCCCCTTGCATAGAATTACATCAACATGATCCATTGAAATACTGAGAAGTAAAACGACACAATCATGTTGTTATCGTTCTTTTTCGCATTACATTCAAACTACAATCTAAAACGACACACGAAGGGAGCAAACTAAGAAATGCATTGACTTGTTCAGCATTTCGCCCAAGACCAATAATTATGTTTTTAATTCCATAGCAGAGACGTACGGACCTTTTAAAAAAAAAGAGTACAGACTAAAGTATAAGGACCAGACCAAAATTACCAGCGAGGATGTGGTTAAAAGGGGTTGCACAAACAAAACAAAACAAAACAAAACCCAAAATGCACTAAGGAGGTAAACCTGTGCTGAGGGGTAAAAGGAGAAAAAAGGGGCTTTGAAAATACGTCGACAAAAGTCGAACAAAAACCCTTTTATCGTTGGATGAGTGGATAAGAGAAAGGAGGGGGAATAAAGAGGATCATTTCGGCGTTCGGAATTAATCACGACTTTAGGAGCCAAGAATAAAGTAGAGGTCTGCGAGCAAATTGATTTTCGGAACATAAGATGATAAGGGCATTTGTTGACTACAAACTATAGAGCTGTTTTTGTTTCACTCGGTGAGTCGGTCTACTCTAGGTGATTAAATCATTTGGCATAACAGTAAACAACAATTCTGGGGGAAGATAAACGAGTCCCGATGCATGGTGAATGAGTTCTTTTTCGTCAACATGTTCGAGATGGAAAACCATCCAAATGTTTTGGTCATATAATAAATGATATTATATAATGTATATAATTGAAAGAAAATTGTACCTAAACTAGTTAATGTTGGTAGACACGTATTTAACAAATTCCATGAACCATACTCTTAAATTCATATGATTTTATTCTTAACATAATAATTATGTCACAAATCAATTTTGCAGGCCATGAATAATTTCGTCAGTAATCATGATAGGGTAGTTCCAGTTTAAAATTTGCACTTTTCTTGAAAGTCAAACTGTTTCCAAATTTTCCGTATCATGGAAAGAAAAATATGCTGAAGTAGACTATGATGATGAGAAACTAAATCGAACCTGTGTGTGAGTATGACAGTTCAGCTGCTCTCGTAGGCTTTGAATGTTCGAAGCAACTCCCCTCGGCCACGGCAAGAAAACCAGCACTAAAACCGAGACAATATCCCACCACAGCATGGCTACTACTATACACGTCCCCTCCACTACACGAACAGTGAATTCACGCCAGAACTCCTGGGGAGAGCACCCGCTGCAAGGCGACAAAATGGCAGGCTGACAATCAGAGCCCGCCGGCTGTGCGATTTACAAACTTCTGCGGAGGATTTGTCGAAAAAAGTCATAAACTGCTCACTGTAGCGAAATAAACGAACGCAGTGGTATCCGACACGAAGTCCATAACTCATCTGAATTATCCATATTATAAATCAAACAACTTTTCCCTGGGATAACAAAATTGAAAGTTCAAACTAAGGAACCATCTTCACATTGAAACTATGGTCGAGTATTCCAGTTTTTTGCGTGGTAGCGTAGCCAAACGTTGGCCGTACAAAGTGGTATTCGCTGGCCGAAACAACAAAAACGCCGTATGTTGACCACTGGTCTGTAGAGTAAACTCCTAACCATGGAAGGTTGAATGACTCACTTAAGACTCAAGTGAAGTAGATGTGTACTGAGCGGTAATGTTCACAAATTGACGATCCCAGCTCGACTCGACCAACAGCAGGAGAAATTGAAGAAGCTTTCGGAATAAGCTTGATCGGAGCGAAACAAGTCAGTGCTCTGTGATGACTCTAGCATCAACTGTCAACTTACCCGCGGTACTGGTATTGGTGGTCAACTCTGCGATCCCTGCGCTGCTGAGTGCTTGTACCGAGCTACACGAGAGTTTGTTGTGCTTTTGTTAGTCTATACATTTAGGCGCATTGTAGCGAATAACTTATTTTGACTTTATAGTCAACACTGTGCAGCTGTTTAATCTGATGAACGCAAGTCATTTTTCAAGAATATATAATTTTTTTAAATTCCTTTTGTTTATCTTAGATATCTTTGTTAAGATATCATTGTATGTATGTATGTATTGTATGTATTTTTCCTGATTCATGAAATTAAGGATTTCTTTAAAGACTATTAAATTGCGTTCAGAACTTACATGTAATCAGTGAAGCCATACTCCAAAATTCCACGCCTATGTGAACATTCATAGTATTTTGGTTTGTTTTTTCTCGCGAGAAAACAACAATTTCTCTGAATTTCTTTTCAGCAAGGTGATAATGAATCAATTATCACGGCAGTTAGCGACCTCAATATAACCAGTCCAGTTTTTTAAAGCCACCTGGGGAATTAATATCGCGAACAAACGAGAAGCATTCGCGGGCCGGTGGAGGAATAAATATTGCACGTCGCCTACATTTCATTCTTGGTTCGGTCAAAATGGAGCTGAAGCGTGTAAATTTGAACACCGTTTTTGACAATGCCATTGAGGAAAAGAAACTCGGCAAGGTGTTTCTAAAAGGTCATTTTGTGGCTTTATGCAAGGTCTTGGTCGGTTCCTTTGCTGGCACCGACATCATAGTACCAAGGAAAGGTGGGAGTGATTCATTTTAATCGCACAACGGTGAAAAAGCAACGTTTATTTGTTCTTACGCTCGGCCGATGATAATTGGCATATCATTATCATCTACTTTTCCTTCTTTCTCTCCAAACAATGGTAAAAGTGGTAGACGTGGAACTTGGGCAGGGGCACATGGGCCCCCACTCAGTGTTATATAGGGTACGCATATGCTCGTTCCCTCTTTTTGAAAACACCCCTTATCTGAGGACTTCCAACATTTTCGAACCCCCCTTTCGCGGGCTTTTCGCGGGCTTTTTCTGCCTTGGAGACCCCCCTAAATCAGGAAAAATGCTCAATGTACCCCCCTAAATTCGGAATAATTTCTCAGGAGTCCAAAGAGATGAGAGAAAAAAAGAAAAAACACCCCTTTTTAAAAAAATCTCCGGGTGAAAGTCAAATACACCCCTTTTTTTCACAATTCTCGGGCCGGACTTTGTCGCACGAAAATTACCCCTTTACCAGACATTTTGGCAACACGCATGGGGTCATTCCGACCCCTGAGTGGGGGGGGGGCGGGTTTCACTACCAATGTCTTGTTTTACAACGAGTCGTGTCGCTAGCTCCCCCACCCTACCCCCACCCCTCTCCCCCCATTTATTTCACCCCCTCAAATCGTACCCATGTACCCGACCTGCAAAATGTCAAGATCATCTCCTGCACTAGATTGCCCAAAATACCTTCGCAATATTTTTTACTAGTATCTTATCGCTCTTGCATACAAAAAACAAAAGTGTATACATTGACAAAATTTATCAATCTCTTCACTCTTTAAGTTTGAAAAAAATAAAAATATTACGTTTGCTTTAAAAAATAAATTTAAAAAAAATCTAATCGAATTTTATCAATATAATAATAAAAACCCCATTCAAAGCCCAGTCATGAGGTGGGTCTAATTTGAAAATTCTGTATTTATTAATAGGTTGAAATCGCTGATTCTGGGATCGATGAAACATTAATCCCCACCCCCATATCTAGAAGTGCGTAACGACCGCATAAAATTGGGTAACTCCTCCTAATTTTGCAATCATTATGTCGTAAAAATAGTCTGTTCATTGTTAGAACAGAAGCCGTCTCATCGTCTCTTTGCCACGCTTAAATTATTGACTAGATGCTTGTCTTTGAACGCCATGTTTGGTTACTTTACTAATTGATGTATAAAGATGCATTGAGATAACACGAACACTAATAAGCAATAAAACACTTAGACTGATTGTTAATTGACTAATCGTAAACCAGCAGGACTGAGGACCGCAAACACAACTAACAGTGTGGACGGCTCTACGAGTCCAGACTAAAGTTTGAGTATTTCTAAAGCCCTCTACGTTATAACCAATACAACTTCTTATTCAAGTTCGTTTTCTCCTAATCTACCCCTCCTCCTCCTGCTTATTCTCCCCTCCTCTATCTTCTTCTTTCTTCTTTTTCTTCTTCTCCTTCTTCTTGTCTTTATTCTTTTTTTCTTCTTCTCCTCCTCCTCCTCCTTTTTTATTTTTCTTCCTTTTCCCCCCATATTTTTTTTCAGGCGGTTGACCTATTTTTTAATGATCACGTATCATTAAATCTGCTGACTTATTTGGATTTATCGCCTGTTACAAATTGAATGAAATTGATCTTGAGTTGAGGTAGTGTATCCCTCTTGCAGCCAACATCGAACTCTGTAAAACTATGCATGCAGAAATCATGAATATGTCACGTATGTCCTATCTGTGAAATGTAAACGTTAGCAGTTTCCTAGTATTCAATTAATGTAAGGAAACCCGTTTACTTTCTAGACATCACTGTCAGACACTATTGAGTGACTGACTAACTTCTTTTTTTCTTCTTCTTCGGTAATAACATACATAACATGAGTTGTAAAGGGTACATGAGCATATTTTGTCTACATCAATAACCCACTTCTTGTAATGTAATAGCCAAAATTAAACTGATTAAATCTTTCCGCAGGACAAAACGTATGACCATTGGGTACAACTACAAGGGACTTAAATTCAGACTATCTAATTAAACGAACGCGATCGCTAAATTCGACTCGGTCGTTATTTTCCAACAAAAAGACTTTTTAAAGCCCTTTTGTTTTTAGGGAAGTTCTAAATTAGTATAACCTTTCGAATGCCGTTGGAATTAACGTTTTCATCTTTTTCACCCGCAAGTGGGATCATGACCTCAACTTCAAAGAAAGAATATTTTAGATGGCCCTGCCAAACACTCTTCCTATAAAAATGATACATCTTGCTGTATGAATTCATTTACACCCATGATATTATGACATTGTACACTAGAACTATTTGACCTTGTCTTTGACGTCAGAATCGCTTTCACCGCGTTGAATATTGTTTATTTATTGGTCCTTTTCGACAAAGACCGATCTTTATTGTTTAGTCTCATAGGGTCCATGGTCTCATGTTTATCCAGTTCCAACTTGGTTTCTACCGGCAGTGACCATGCGGTTGAGGGTCTATTTTACTCAAGGGCAGATTGACGCCAATATAGACAAAAGCAGTTTTTCAAGAGAGAGAGAAAAAAATCAATTTCCTCCGGCATTTATTGGTGTTGCACGTTCTCTTCATCTGAAATATTAATATAACTTTAAACATTAAAATGCAAGTTTGGTTAAAGCAGAAAATAAGAAACTCGGCAGGTGAAATTTCTTTAAAAAATTGGACTAAGAATGACTATTACCGACACAAAATACATTTTACTACACATACACAAATTAATTACTCAAAATTATCATATCGGCTACATTGTCGAATACAATAGTTGTTATTAATTTTAGAAGTTTTACAATTTTGAGAAAAAAAAAGAAAATCTATAAATAAATGCTTTTTTGTTGATGGTTACACGATTTTGGCCGAGGTCGTAAAAATGATTTGCTGATTTTTTCTTCAAGAAAGAAGGGCNGGGTACAACTACAAGGGACTTAAATTCAGACTATCTAATTAAACGAACGCGATCGCTAAATTCGACTCGGTCGTTATTTTCCAACAAAAAGACTTTTTAAAGCCCTTTTGTTTTTAGGGAAGTTCTAAATTAGTATAACCTTTCGAATGCCGTTGGAATTAACGTTTTCATCTTTTTCACCCGCAAGTGGGATCATGACCTCAACTTCAAAGAAAGAATATTTTAGATGGCCCTGCCAAACACTCTTCCTATAAAAATGATACATCTTGCTGTATGAATTCATTTACACCCATGATATTATGACATTGTACACTAGAACTATTTGACCTTGTCTTTGACGTCAGAATCGCTTTCACCGCGTTGAATATTGTTTATTTATTGGTCCTTTTCGACAAAGACCGATCTTTATTGTTTAGTCTCATAGGGTCCATGGTCTCATGTTTATCCAGTTCCAACTTGGTTTCTACCGGCAGTGACCATGCGGTTGAGGGTCTATTTTACTCAAGGGCAGATTGACGCCAATATAGACAAAAGCAGTTTTTCAAGAGAGAGAGAAAAAAATCAATTTCCTCCGGCATTTATTGGTGTTGCACGTTCTCTTCATCTGAAATATTAATATAACTTTAAACATTAAAATGCAAGTTTGGTTAAAGCAGAAAATAAGAAACTCGGCAGGTGAAATTTCTTTAAAAAATTGGACTAAGAATGACTATTACCGACACAAAATACATTTTACTACACATACACAAATTAATTACTCAAAATTATCATATCGGCTACATTGTCGAATACAATAGTTGTTATTAATTTTAGAAGTTTTACAATTTTGAGAAAAAAAAAGAAAATCTATAAATAAATGCTTTTTTGTTGATGGTTACACGATTTTGGCCGAGTTCGTAAAAATGATTTGCTGATTTTTTCTTCAAGAAAGAAGGGCAAGAAATATACTGTACTCTATAGATAGTAGAGAATGGAAAAGAGAACTGATAGGACAAGATAGGGCAGCTATACTTATCTTCTGGGAGTATATTGAATTCAGATCTCTTGCGTTAAATATTGAAGTTAACTTGTATATCTTCGTTTTTTTTTTCCTTTTTGAAAGGGGGAGTGACTAAGATTCTCAGTATACCATTATGTTCTTTAGTCAAGTAAAAAAATCCCGGCATATTCAACTTTTGGACAAGCTGGCAATTGATTTAATCAAATACCGGTCATAAATCATTCGCTTGTAAAGATGCATGCCGGATAAAAGAAATTAAAGGAGTGAAATAATAATGTGGTTACATTTAAATGCAAAATCATCCTCGTGTTCATCGCATTCATCACATTCTGGCAAGTTTCCAGTTTCGTTTTCTGCCCTTATTGAACTTCCTATCTTACTTCTCTTCTTCTTTCATCCAGTCATTTATGATGGCGCGATGGTAGAGCAGTGATCTTGTAACCATGAGGTCCAGGGTTCGAAACCGAGTCAATGGGCTAGTGCCCATTGGTAAGGCATTTATCCTCCTTATGAAGTCCCTCGGGGAGGACTTAAGCCGTCGGTCCCCTGGTTGCTTACTTACAGGCATGCACATGTTTTCTTAGAAGATTTCTCTTCCTTCTTTTTTCTCATTCTTCTTCTTTTATCCTCTCATTTATTCTCATAACATTCCGTTACACGTACCTGAATCAAACCTCTCTCTCTCTCTCAACCGTCATCATTCCTGTTCTTCCTTTTCCCCCTATTTTCCTCCTCTTCTCCTTCCTCTTTCAATGTTATTTCTCTTCCTCTTTCTTCAGTATCTTTTCATCCTATTTCTCCCTTCTTCTTCCTTTATCACTAACATTTCATCCCCTCTCCTCCTTTCCCTCTTCTTCCTTCCATATCTTCTTTTCATTCTATTCATCCATTCTTCTTCCTTTATCACTTTCATTTCCTTCCCTCTCCTCCTCTCCCTCTTTCTCTTCTTCCTTCCGAATCTTCTTTTCATTCTATTTATCCATTCTTCTTCCTTTATCACTTCCATTTCCTCCCCTCTACTCCTCTTCCTCTTTCTCTTATTCCCCTTTCTCCAGTTCTTTCCCCTTCTGTTCTTCCCTTTCAGTTTCTCCTCCTTCATACTAAGCTGTCCAGAGTTTCTCTGATGTGTGAAATTAAAGATGTATCACATACATTGCCCTCACTCATTAATTTTTACCTTAATTTCTCTCAACAACAAATTTTTTAATTTTTACTGGATAAATTAAATCAAACACAATATAGCTTGAGATCTTGCATTATATTTAATACAAAAAACATATATTTACAATAGACAACAAGTATACTTCTGATACCATGATTCACATTTGAAAAATCATCAAAATTATGCATCAAATGCCTAGCAAGGTGCTACCGGAAAAGGAAAGAAATTAAGAAATGTCTCTGACTTGCAGGTTATCATCTTTTGAACTCTTTTCATCATTTTCTTTACTTCCAGTTATGAATTCAATTCACTGATGACCCCATGTCATAAAATAAGGAGACAATCACATAAAAACAAATATTTAGGTACCGGTAAGTCTGTTCTAGACTTCTTCAAATGAAGCACTGAAGTATTACTGCAGCTCACAATTATTGGGACTTTTAAGTTCGCTGGTAAATCAAGAGTAAATTGAACGAAAAGACCAGCAAAAATGTTTCCAAAAAATGAATAAAACATTAATTTAAATACCTACCAAACTATAGAATATCTATAGAATGTCTGAATAAATTAACAATGCTCCTTTTCCATTTGGACTTGGCAGTTATAACATAATTTAAATACCTACCAAACTATAGAATATCTATAGAATAGATATAAATGTCTGAATTATTTAGCAGTGCTCCTTTTTTTGTGGACAGTTATAATAACTACTCTGCTATATTATTGGGGAGGGGGTCTTTGACTGAAAATTTGAAAGATACAATACCGGTACCTCTGTCACACTGCCAAACTGACTCTAAAAACCATTGGTTTTTCTTACATTTCGGAGTTAAGTCAGTAGTTGCTGGCAACTACCAATAGACATGACCAAAAACCTAAATTGAAGAAAAAAAACCCTCCTTTGGAATATTTTTGTTATGGCTAAAACTCCACTAATTTTTTTGTCAAATGAATCTCCTCACTTCCGTGCTATCGCGGGCTCGGCAAGTTGCACATGTGCTTGAATGACCAACAACAAATTGAACAAAATGCAAAAAAAAAAAAAAATTCAACTTGGTTTTTCTGCAATGTGAATGGGCCTTATTCAGACCTTTCAGGGTATTTAATGTAAATATTCTTTGTTCTTTCAATCGTTGGTATGGTGTCAGTCTTGTAGAATGTGACTGGGGTATACAGGGCTTCAAGGGATGGTTCATAAGTTAGCTACACTAAAGAATGAACTAAAGAATGACGACATTAACGATATGCTATGACTTTGGTGGTCCTCCTCTTCCTCCCCTCTTGCCATCACCTCGTCCTCCTCCTCGACCACCACCTCGACCAAATGCACCTGCAGCAAGAAAAATAAGAACAGACAATGGGAAACTGCTTAGAATAATACTTTTTTTTTTTTAACACAGAAAAAAACACTGAAATACATGTATTTCTTAGATGGAACAATACACAAGTTTAATTGTATGCAGGTGTCTTTCATAAACTTGTTCTTTATAATCTGACAGCTTGCCAGATGTTTGCCTGACATTGCAACAACCAATTTGTGCATGGCGAGTTCTAGAAAGAAATGCTATTGACAACATGACAAGTTAAATCAACAACAGTTTGTCACAAGGAGCTCCGGGTAGAGGCATCCGCAAATTCTACATATACATGCAGTGTAGACAATAGACAGTATAGTAAATTGGTCTGCCACATAATACCAATATACAAACAAATAGTAGCGGCCTTTACAAGGCTAATTCTTAGGCCTCCATCTTTGTCTGAGAAGATGGAAAGAAAAGCCTAGCTACAAAAAAAGGGCAATTGAAGACCATTGCTTTGATTTGGGGCTACATGTGTCAGCAATTACGAGTTTAGGCATTAGATAGGAAAGGGTACAACTTTATTCATCACTCATCATTTCTCGATGTGATTCTAACTTTTGAAGTTGGTTGTGAAGCCCAGTCCCCTTCATTACTCACCGTCCAAACAGTTTTAGACTAGTGGAAAGTACAAAGGGGGGAAAGGACCTCACCCTTTGACAGTAGCTTATAACATTGACCAAAAAAATGCCATCAATTACTTGAGGGATTTGTAAATCAACATGGGTAAGAATGGATGGATTGTTGCTGCTGCATTCAACATCCCCCCAAAACATGTCAAGCCCAGGACAAATTGCAGTCACAAGTCAAACAGACGTGTGTGGACAAATGACCACTGGTGTTTATTAATCAAACAGCTCCAGGAAGGAGGGGTCATCGGGGGTCAAACAAGGGGTGAAGCTGGCTCCATGGGAGTACTGATGAGGGGTCTCTTCAACCCTCTCCGAACGCCTCTCCCTCACCCTTGAATTACACCAGGCTAAATGTTCTTTTTGTAGTATTTCTCGGCTTTCCCCATATACACACTATAACATTTTAACGACTAATTCACTAATCCAGTAATCAATTCTCACAATTTACTGCCATAAAGCCATACTAAGGCATTTCTAATTATCATATAAGAACCATTATGATAGTGAAAGCAGTATCATGAAATTTACATATTACAGATGTTCAACATATCATTGTGGTATAACACAATCCACATGGACAGCAAACTTCACTCCGTACAGCTATCAACAAAGCTTTTGGGTGCAACAAATTCAAGATTCAAGATAATACGCCATTTGGGGTGCTTACAAATGTATATCGAGTATTCTAGTTAACATGTTTCATTCTGATCTTCATTTCTCGTCATATGTACCACATACAGTCTCATCATTCACACAACAACAAAATCATAATTGCTGATCACATCAAATGAAATATTCAATTCAATAGGATATTACTAGGAATATTCTTGTATGAACATGTTGAAAATGCACAGGCCTACTACCGGTACTTGTATAGGGTAATAAATAGAAATAAAAAGTATACCTTCCTTAGAATATAAAAGGTATATCTTAGTCATTATCTGCTCAGATTGAAAGAGGACTCAAAGGAGATAAGTGATAGGGAAATATATCTTCAAGATGTCGAAAACATAGGAATAAGACATTTCCCTTCCACGATGTCCCCAATATAATACAACTTGACCCATCTTTATCCTTTCATACATGCTGATGCAGAATTCAGCCAATGGTACTATTCAAATCATTCACCTACTGCCATAGTGATGAAAGCATATCGTCTTTCGACTGGAAAATTCTCTTTCAGACTCTCCTACGAGCACCCCAGTGTAAAAGGAAGTTGTTTACCCGCCTGACCTATATCGATGCAAGGAGATCTACGTAATCCTCTCGAAATCGACTTCAAATCTTGAGATAATTGCCCACAGGACAGATAGTATCAACTTTTAATCGATGAGAACAGATGCTGATAATCATATGAGGTATACAGGAGAATCAATATTGGAATTCAAGATGTAGATTGATTTGAGGTTTGATGACAGTTGTAACTTGTAACCAAGGAGTTGCTAGGCAAGCTTGCAAATCGACATGCTTATATCTTGATAAAAAGCAATCAGTCAATTGGTCCAATAGTGCAAAATAATTCCATGTGGATAAAGAGGCATTAAAAATGAATATTTATGTATGCCAATGCCTACAAGCTCCCCTCTACAATATATTACAATATCTTTCTGGTTGAAAACAAAAATGAAAGTGGTAGGAGATTATGATTTTAGAAGATGATAACATCCATATACTACATCATCTTTTCTCATCCTTCACCTTTCGCTGCAAGAAGGCCGTAAAAGCCAACCTGCCCTAATATTATTCATTTTATGACATCAACCCCTTTATCTCTAACCACCTTTTCCCACCAATACCACTTACATATATATATATCTCTCATACTCTTGAATATGGTCTTCTAAGGGACTGGTTTACTTCATCCTCTAATTCCCTAATTTATACTGTACAATATCAAAAGAGCAAGTGATAAGAGTGAGTGGCGTACAAGAGCATACTCCATCTCAGCTGCGGCCATAACATGCCCCCTGTCCACACACAACATTTTTCGTGATTAGCTATACCGTTTCGCGATAGCGATACCGTTTCTCAATAGTTTTACGATGTAATATGTAGGTGTGGACGCTCACTAACGATACGTCGTATAACGAAACTAGTCTAACGAAACGCATGTTTGGGCATCGTTTCGAACTGAAACTCGATAAAGAATCACGCCTAATCACGAAAATGTTGTGTGTGGACGGAACTAGTCTAACTAGTGTAACTAACTGGGCGGGGCTTAACGTGACCTCGCGCGAAAGGAGACCTGACCTGTCATCTCCGCTTCTATTTCATGCCCGCAGGACATTTCGCTGTAGAGTTTCAGGATTACTTTCTTCTGTTGGTGGACATCTGGAATTTAAATGATGATTAGTTAGACGACGTTTCTTGTGTGTGGACACTCTGAAATTTATACGATGATTCTTTATACGATGATTCTTTATACGATGATTCTTTATAGAGTTTTGCGATAAATTGTTTTGTGTGTGGACACGCTGATGATGGTGATGATGATGATGATGGTGGTGATGGTACATGACGTACATCTCTCCTGTTTATCTATTTCTATATTTTGAAAAGGTTTATTTGCCCTCCTAATACCAATAACACCTTGTACATGTACCTCTCATTCTCCTCTGGT
Organism: Hemicentrotus pulcherrimus; assembly: GCA_003118195.1. NCBI lineage: Eukaryota > Metazoa > Echinodermata > Echinoidea > Camarodonta > Strongylocentrotidae > Hemicentrotus > Hemicentrotus pulcherrimus. Next base: position 98,182 of record BEXV01000781.1, on the reverse strand, counting down.
TCCAAAATGACTGGTTTCGACTCTTTTGCCCTCGCATTCCCCATTTCATCCACTTTCATCTGCTCCTTTCTAACCAGTACCTTCTAGTATGAAACACATTTTCAATCCTACACTTGATTCCAAAGTGACAGGCGTATATTCGCCCCTCCCACGCCACCTTTATCCAACTCTCTCTAACTAGTGCGCAACCCAGTTCTCACAGTACCCTGGTATTTTGGTCCTAAGATTAATGGTATAACTCAGCCCTCTTATTACAGATACCATCATTTTCTATACCATCCATCCTTGGATTGGTTATTTCTGGCCCATCCATAACCAGTTTACTTGCCTTCCTGTTCCCCTCCCATTCCAATTACCACCCCTCCTTAAAAGTTTACTTCCCACTTCTCTGGTCCCCAAGTAACCGGTTTACTCGCCCTGCTCTTTTTTCCATCTCATCCCAATCTCGTTCCGCTCAGCCATCAACCATATGTCTGCAAGCTGTCCTAACATGCCATCTGAATTTCAATTTATTTCTGAAAGGGGATCCCAGGCCCGGGACTTGTGGTTGCGTTCAGCTCGGGTTCGAGAGGAACTAATTGACCAAGCCTTGAACTTGTGCCTGCTTATGAGGAAACTGGTAGCAGAAGAACTTCTTAAAGAGAAACTCCAGTAATGGTAAAAAAAGAAAATTAATTTTCACAGAATCAAACGAAACTTACACTGAATGTTCAAAATTACAAATAAATAACATGTGCCAAACAATTTTGGAAGAAAATGTATACCGTACTGGCTGAGTAATGAGCATAGAAAGACAAGGAAATCACAGTAGTACCAACCCCGACACCACATTTGTGTTGCCCCCGGTATAGCTTTCTGTGTACAGTGCTTGTTACTTTACCAAGACTCGGTCAAATTTATTATGATTTTGGAAACTCCAGACCCTTGCTGTGCACACCAATACTTACATGCTACATGATCAACTGTTTCTGATCCTTTCCACACCTTTTCTTTCACAATGCAATCGCATTACCAGTACTAAAGTTTAGCTTTAAAGGTAAAGACCAGTATTGAAAACGCCCCAATTTAAAAAAAAAAAAAACGAAATGGAAGCACTTTATTACCAATCATGTGAAAGAATATGTTTTGACTAAAACATGATGATAAAAATTTCGCCGGGAAACCGCCTACTAATTGATAAATTTGGTAAATAAGTTTATCTATTGGACTGTGAGAGATAAACGCACGTGTACGCAGTCCCATATACATCTTTCTGTGTACAGTACTTGTAACATTATGAAGACTGGGCCAAATTTCTTATCATTTTGATGATTCCAGAACCTTGCAGTACACACCAATACTTATATGCTAGATGATCAACTTTTTCTGTTCGATTCCACAACGTTTCTCACAAAATGCAATCGCATGACCATAACTGGTCTTTATCTGTAAGGGTATACATCTAACTTTTTGATTTCATAATATTTGTGAGAGTGATATTTATCAGCATATACTAAAAAAAAGTGGGTGCGCATCTACTTAATATTTATTTCAGTATTGAAGATTCTCTGGGCTGAATTTTCTTCATTGAAGTTCATAATCATTTATTTGAATTTTGCGCTGCTTCTACAAAAAATATCTATGTTATTGGTATATTATCATTTAAACCATGATGCTGAGTTGCTAAAAAAGTATATGAAGATATGAAAATTTCCCTTCCATCTACAAAAAGTATTTTTATATTATTCAAAGATAAATAGATGAATGGTGATGTGTGGGTGGATTAGAAATAGTCTGAGTGAGAGAATGACTGAAAAAAGAGAGAGGAGAGAGTGAGAGAAAGAGAGAAAGAGAGGAAAGAAGAGAGAGAGAGAGAGAGGAGAGAGAGAGGGGAATAGAGGGAGGGAGAGGAGAGAGGTAGAGTGAGAGAGAGGGAGAGAGAAAGAGAAAGAGAAAGAGAGAAGGCCAACATTAGGAGGAGAGAAAGAAAAGTAATATCTCTCTCTCCCACCTTGCAGATGTCAACAAGAGGACAGACAGCGGAGCTTGAAGCCCACTTCCTGGAGCCCACTGGGTACCCTGGTCAGGGTCCAGATTACACCATGAGTATCCCGCTGACTTGGACAAATCAACTGACATTTATTGGAGCATTGGGCAATCCTGACAGATTACAGTTCCATTTTTAGAACTTTCCTCACCAAACTTAGACCGTAGAAGATTTCAAGCGTCACGTTTTTTTCAAAGACTCTTCAAGTTCTAGGAAAGTATTTTCATGAAAAAAGTTACGCAGAGCATGAATTTGCTAGTGCAAATCTGTGGCAGAATATCAATGGTTTAATTAGTTTTATTCATCCATTTTTTCCTTATTTTTTTGTTAAACACAAACCCACTCTGATAATCTTCCAAAATTCTACAAAGGAGGAGTGAAAACCTGAAACATAGGCTCATTTGCACAACCTAAACCCCATTTTGAAAAATCGTTGATTTTGGTTTCTCATTGTGGATGCTGGTAGTTGCTTGGCAAGTGGGTTTGTGTTAAAAACTTGAAAGATAAAGACCAGTCATGGTTATGCGATTGAATTGTGAAAGAAACGTTGCAGAATTGATCAGAAAAGGTTGATCATCTAGCATATAAGTATTGGTGTGTACTGCAAGGTTCTGGAATCATCAAAATGATATTAGAAATTTGGCCAAGTCTTTATAAAGTTACAAGCACTGTACACAGAAAGATGTACATGGGACAACACGTCACGTGAGCAATATCTATCAGGTCCAAATAGATATAATAATTTACCAAATATCTGAATTAGTAGGCAGTTTCTCGGCAAAATTTGTATCATCACGTATTAGTCAAAACATATTCTTTCACATGATTGGTAATAAGAGCTTCCATTTCATTTTTTTGAAAGGGGGGCGTTTCCAAAACTGGTCTTAACCTTTAATAGCAACTACCAACAAAACACCAGAATGTGCTTGCAGTGCAACATATGGTGTAGTGAGAAGGCAGCCCTAAATGGAGGAAACTTTTAATGATCTGCTGCTCAATCAATGGGCTCTTCTTTCTCCCTTGATGGGGCAACAGCTATTAAATTTAATGGACGAAGGCTTTGAGAATTACCACATACCCATTAAGGGAAATCAAATTTGTACTTGAGCTATCATCAAACACAGGAGACCCTCTTCATCAAATTAAGAAGGGGAAGAAAAAAGGAAACAATTACCCTCAACAAATCTGTGTCCTATTCTACTGGATTTCTATTTCTAGAATAGTGTATTCATGAAAAAGAAGTTAAAGGTAAAGACCAGTAATGGTCATGCGATTGCATTGAAATGCGATTGCAAAGAAACGTTGTGGAATCAATCTGAAAATGTTGATCATCTAGCATCTAGCATCTGCAAGGTTCTGGAATCATCAAAATGATAAGAAATTTGGCCCATTCTTTGTAAAGTTACAAGCACTATACACAGAAAGATGTATAT
>BEXV01000781.1:0-17470 GCA_003118195.1 Hemicentrotus pulcherrimus | reverse complement strand
CCCCCCCCCCCCTCTGCGTACGCGCCTGGTCATGCATAATAACGATTTAACTTTTTGATTTGAAGAAGAAAACAAAAATAATTTTCTAAATCAGCAATGGAGAGTGAAATTTGTAATCACTATTTTCGTGTACAAATTGGAAATTTCTAGTTGATGTTTTATGTACTTTTCATTCTCACACTTTCATTGAACATTCTTTTTTATTTTTTAATCCACGAAAGAGTCGAGGTACAATATTTGTTGCCAATTTAAGAGGAAAGCTGATTCATATAGAGTTTAAAAAAACACTCTTGACTGCTAATGTTTACTTTTCCTAGATATTGACGAAAGCACGTTGAATCTATTGCCATGTGATGTGTAAAAAGAATGTGTATCTTCTAAAAGAGCATCCAAAACAATGTAAAAATGTTAAAAACTATTGAATATGTTAAGTATTCACTAGGATATCCCCATCCGAATGAATATATTTCGATAGAAAATCACAGTTATTTATAATTACGAACCAGTGCAAAATAACAGTGATTTCCTATTGATATCTATTTATTCTTATCTCAGCATATACGTGACATATTCATTGTTTTAAACATTTGGACAATATTCCTGGATGCTCTTTTATAAAAAGGAAATTCAGTTTGAGAAATTTAAAAAAAAGGTGATGTTTATGATGTCACAGTTTCGGGAGTGCGTATAGATAGGCAGTGCCTTTCTGGTCCAAATGATGGTTTAGCATATTTCTGACATACCGACTGCTATTATTATTTTGAAAAATTTATTTTTCATTGATTTATCTGAATTACAATTCACCTTATTAACCGCATCACCACAGGCCTCAAAGAGTGATTCCATTTACTATATTACTTCTTTCTGACCTACCTGACACACTTGATCTGACAAACTTTGCCTATTCATTATCTACACAGAGACATTTTCATGAGACAGTTTCTATGATTTGCTTTTTTGCTAGTGAATATTCATGACATTATGCAAATTATCAATATATCGCACTATGCAAGAGCGCGGTAATTTTTTTCGTTGCACGGAAAATTCGATCAGCTTTTCGAAAAGTTCCTGAAAATGACACTTTTAGCGAGAAATATTAAAATGAGTTAACTTTGTGATCACTGAGGTATGCATGTTGATTTGGATGACCATCCCCAGTCAACTACCCCTAGGACAAACACCTTCTAGGAAAAAGAACCTCCATGACGACTACCCCCAGAGACAACTACCCCCAAACAATTACCCCTAGGACAACCACCTCCCTCATAACTACCCCGGACAACTACGCCCTAGGACAACTACCCCAAGGATAGTTGTCGTAGTTGTCGTAGGGGGTAGATGTCTAGAGGTAGTTTTCCGGGGGTGGTTGTCCTAGGGGTAGCTGTCTGGGGTGGTTATCTGGGGTGGATGTCCAGGGGGTAGGTGTTCTAGAACCGTTTAAAGTAACTTGTAATGATGATAATATTTCGTCTGCTTTTTTAACTTGCACATAATATGATCCGATACCAACATAAATACCAGGTACATTAATAATATCAACAACATTCAGGCTGTTTCGGAAACCAGCGTCTGGTACATATCCAATTTTCAATGTTTCTGTCCCATAGGTTTGTAGTTAAACTGGAACATTTCTCAAATTGTTGGATAATATCAAATAATGAGTTTAGCGATTTTACTCTGAACAAAAAAAGCAAAAATCGTTTGCATACATAAACAGCTTTAATTCACTCGTACATGCTACTATTGTTCTTATATCTACTGAAGAATATCTGATACGTAATGCAAGTGTTTCTAGACAAATTATAAACAAAATAAAAACAAAGTGAAAACACTCTTACCAACACTTGTATTCCAAATTATCTGTTACAGAATATGTCTTTGGAAACATCACCTCGAACAAGTTTCAAGATCTACTTCGGGATCAATACAATAGGAGTCTTTTTAAGATTCAGATCAAACCGTGGGACCCTGATGACTACGTGGATTTAAAGAATCTTCTTACAGTTGTAAGCCTTTACAAGAAAGACAAAATGAATATTCCAAGGGATCCTGTGCGAAAATCCGTTTAAATGGATCAATTAATGATGTCTTCCAAACTGAGGTTGGTGGGAAATTGCCGGAGAGAATTGTACTGGTCGGTGAAGCAGGACGTGGGAAAACCACGGCTGTGGCTAAAATGGCTTACGACTGGGTAAATAGAGTCGATGGTTCTCCTCTTATAGATGTTCCTCTACTTTTCGTTTTAAAAATGAGGCACCTGAAAAATACAACAAGTCTAGCAGAGGGAGTTCTTCTTTTGTTGTGGAAGCAATATTTGAATTATCATACTCATTTTATGGATTACATTGATTCTCATGAAAAGGATGTTGTCATTCTAATGGACGGTTACGACGAATACATCGGAGATTTGAAAGCACAGGATTCGATCAGCGATGTCATAGATATACTACGTCAGGACAGTTGCAAATATTGTAGGGTGTTGGTGACGACACGCCCTGTTAAAGAAACAGACTTAACAAATCTCGATTGTACTTACGCAAAAATGGAAGTGGAAAGGTATTCAAAAGAATATGCTATGTTCTTTATCGATATGTTCTTTAAATCTAATGAGACTAGAGCTGAGCTCAAGCGATACCTTGAAGATGAACAGTAGTATAAGGATGTCTATGGAGTCATAACTTTATTATTTGTTTTTATGAATTATGAATTATGATATGAGATATGAAATATGTAATCCATAACGTGTATGAAATATAGATATGAATATGGATCCATAAATATGCATAAATGATGAATAAATTAAGATGAAAGACATGGATGACGTCACACGCACGACGTCATGAACATGACGTCATGGAGATGACGTCATGTTCTACAACCAACCATGACGTCATAGTATTGCATCAGGATTGCGAAATGGGGGAGGGTCGTCAGGCCTGGACTTGCAGGGACGTGACGGGGCAGGAAAAGGAGTCATGCAAAAGGGGGTGAAAAATCGAGGGAAAAGCTATAAAATGGGGAGGAGAAATGCCCTTTTCATCAAACCCGCTACAAGGCATCCGCAACGACAAAGAGAAAATTACAACGCGGAGAGACGAATAATGGCTGGATATTATAATAACATCTATGACACACCCCTGATATCGCCCCAAGACAGGAGAGGTGAAGATCTACACGAGGCAGATTCGGTGTATTCTGAAAATCCTTTGTTTACAGGTGATGAACAATCCTACACGGAAACACAGCATTACCGCAGCCATGATAGAGAAAACGACCATCCAAAAGAAGGGGCGGAGCCCTCTGGCAGAAAGATGAAAGGATCCACCCCCTATCACGCTGGAAAAGACGAGGCGGGAAAGATGGGATGGACTGTAAAACCAGAAGACAAAGACGATGACGAGGAATCAGCAGTGCTCTTCAAATGCCCAATCAGCTTTAAGAAGGACCGCCAAAAATATCTCGTGGTAAAGACATTCCGTAAACGCGTGTACGTGGATGTCCGAGAATATTTTGAGAAAAACAAAGAAACCCTACCAACCAAAAAGGGCGTGACTTTGACCATGGCAGAATTCAACGCATTATGCAAGGAAAGAACAAACATCCATAATGCGGTACAAGGAAAATGTAAGGGTTATTAAAGTAAGTGTAAAATCCGAGCATTATTTTATGTCTTCAACGATAATCATGACAGAACCCCATTAAGACATGTTTAAAATGAAGCCGCGCTGTCTCTATCCTCGGTATAAATATTGACCACTTGAAGTTGAAAAGGAACCCGTGATGTCTCTATTTTGCGTAAACATGCTCGATTACCATTATAGGATGAATCACCGCTCCTCCCAAGATGAGGAACCCTTACGAAGCCCTCCCAAGTTAATAGACCGCGGCAGAGTACTATTGTCTTCAATGATAAAATACAAATAGAGCTCCATTAAAACATGTTTAAAATGAAGCCGCACTGCCTTTATATATCCTCGGTATAAATATTGACCACGTGAACTTGAAAATGAAGCCATGATGCCGCTATCAGAGGTATAAACACTGAACTGTTTATACACTTAGACCCTCTAAAGAATCTTGGATGTGTTCTAGGTATAAATACCCCCTAAAATATACCATCTAACCACTCATATTTTCCAACTTGGGTTGGGTTATGATGGGTGACTGAAACCATTACATCTGTAGAGTTAGAATGGCTGATCTAACACCCCCATCGTCTTCGCAGCGCAGCAACCTACTTAGAGAAAATCTTGAAAATATACTCACCTCTTTATACCACTTTACTCCCTCCCAAATACAACCTGTAGTTAACAGAACCATCGATGGGGTTCGAGGCCTTGCTCAACGTTCACCCGCAATACATCCTTCAACGGAAGATAATGCAGCAACATCAGCAACGGTAAGTGAACCTAACGTAACTTCAAATAATACTTTAGTAAGAGATGTGGGTACTAAGTGTAACCTCGCTAGCCATGGAGTTCATGCAGCTTCCGATATCGAAAATAGGGATTGGTCCGATGATGAGGATTTTGTTATTTCAAATCCCAAGACGGGTAGAGGTCAAAAGCGTCGACAAGCTCCCTCTTTCATAAAGGTTTGCGATTCAAAATCGAAAAAGTCTAAATTGAGTACCACAACAAAAAATAAAGCCAATAGACTTAAGCGTTCAAAGCGTAAGGTCTTTGATTCACCCCAGGTCGTAGAAATTCAGCCGAAGGTTTGCGATTCAAAATCTAAAAAGTCTAAATCGAGTACCAAAACAAAAAATAAAACCAATAGACTAAAGCGTTCAAAGCGTAAGGTCGTTGATTCACCCCAGGTCGTAGAAATTCAGCCGGAATGTTCAAACTTAGACGTAGAGGGTAAACGTGCTAGGTTCAACCCTGACTGGGATATTCCAGCCCCTGCCCACCATACAGGGCCCGGTACAGATTATGTTTCGAGACATGTACCTCCACCCCATGTCAATTATTATTTCTCATCGGACCCGGAGGAAGAACCTGAAATTCAAATTCGAGAATCAACACGAACTGTTCAGAGGGGTGGTATGACAATAGATTCTAATCCAGAGACGATTGATAAATCAAAGGGTGGTAAACGTAAAACAAAGACAAATCGTCTACCCACCGATGATGACCTTCAAAATGAGGCGTCATCCGGTCCAAACATTGTTCATGAAGACTCCTTCATTGAGGACGAAGAAGAAATATTAAACGCACCCAGATGGGAATTTGTTGATTCTCGGATTTCAAAACGGTTTGGGGTTCGGGAATCCTGGTACGATTTTGTGGGTGACATTCAAAATTGTACTTCGATCTGTGAAGTCCTTCATTACATCGAAGCTTCCCTCGATGAATTAAGAACCCTTCTTTTGAGAGATACATCGGAAAGGGATTTTGTACGATTAATATTAGTGTCTGAGCAGTTGAACATTCCGATTGGGTTTCCATGGGCTATGATTAAGGACTTTGACATTAACGCTATTCTTGAACGCATAGAGCGTGTACTAAATAGCAATCAAGACTTTATTTTGAAACCCGGTTTCACAATCAGGTTCCATCATGTCATCAACCCCGTGGGTGGCTATGTACGTAAAATGGATGGTTTGAGAGATGGTGAGGCATCCCTACGGAAAAGGTCCATCATCACCATACCATCGACTAAGGAAGACAAAACATGTTTTGCAAATGCTGTAGTTATTGCTAGGTACTATGTCAACAATAATATCAAATACAAGCAATGGTCTCGCACAGACAGAGAACCTACAGTGAGATTGAAAAAGGAAGCTGCAAAACTTCATGAACTGGCGGGTGTAGAATTAGGCGAAGTGGATTCCACGCATTATGCCAAATTTCAAGAGGTATTACACCCCGAGTACAGATTAGTCATCTATAGAGGTCGTAAAAGACACGCTATGATATATGCCGGTCCACCGGCTGAAAAAACTTTGTACTTGTATCTTACAGAATCGTCACACTACAATGTTATTAAAAACATGTCCGCATTTCTGTGTGCGAAGAATTATTGTAAGAAATGTTTGGAAGTGTTTAATGACCCTCGGTATCACGAATGTTGTGAAACGTGCCCTGATTGCTTTTCCGATGATTGCGATCGTAACGATCGAGCCCAGCGCTCACCCCGGACATGTTCAAAATGTAATATGACCTTTCTAACGGAGCGCTGCTTCCAATTGCATAGCGTTACCCCCTTCAACAACTCTACGGCCTGCGATCCCAAAAAGAAATGCCCAACATGTGAGCGCGTATTTGATTTAGAGGTGTTCCATGGTCGGGTGGATGATCACGAGTGTTCCCAAATATTTTGCGGAACCTGTAAAGACTATGTAGATGGCCCCACCCATGACTGTTACATGAAGGTGACAAAAGAGAGCCAATATTACGTCCCCTCTGAGAAAGAAAAACAATGATGGAAATATTTGAGATCATGAAGAAGAAGAAGAAAAAGGCACACAAATCAAAAGACAAAAAGTCTGGGGAGGGACAGGATTTACCAGAGCAGGGTCAGTTTTACATTTTTTCGATTTTGAATGTACCCAAAACACGAGATCCCATGTTCCCAATCTCGTCCACGCTACGTGGGAATGTACCAATTGTATGGATGGTATAACCATGGAGATCTTATTATCTCCATGGTATAACCCTCAAATCGGGGCCTAACGCTTGTGCATATTGTGATAGTGATGGTAAGAAGGGTACTTTTAAAGGGAAGGATACCTTGGAGAATTTTTGCGACTGGCTATTTTCCGAAAGGCACGCTGGTGCTGTGGCCTTTGCCCACAACACCAAGGCGTACGACTCATATTTTCTCCTCAACCATCTGATTAGTCAGGGGATCATCCCTGAAGTGATCATGAATGGGGGGAAGATCATGAGTCTACGTACAAAAGACCCCCAAATAGTCGTCAAGGACAGCCTCAATTTCTTTCAGATGGGGCTAGCAAAACTACCCAAAACGTTTGGCTTTGAAGGCATGAAGAAAGGTTTCTTCCCTCATTTATTTAATAAAGAGGAAAATGAAAATTATGTAGGTCCCCTCCCCGCCAAAAAGTACTACGGTACAAGTTCTATGATGAGAAATGTCCTCCAGGAATTCAATGAATGGTACGACAATTACATCCCCCAAGACTACGTCTTTGATTTCCAACAGGAAATTTTGGAGTATTGTAAAAGTGATGTTAGTATTTTACACGACAGCTGCAAAATATTCAGGAAACACTTCAAAGAAATCATTAAAACCAAAAAGAACGAGGAGGGTAAAGACCCCTTTCTACGTTGTCTCACTCTCCCGAGTGCTTGCAACCTCCTCTTTTGTACAAATTATCTAAGACCCGACACCATAGCGCTCATCCCCTCAGATGGATACACCAATCCTAAGCGCCATTCGATCAAAGCGGGGGAATGGTTAATACGGCATGCTTTCAATGGCGGCGAGCGTAAAGTTCACGGGCGCTATGTCGATGGCTACGCAGAGGTAGGGGATGAGAAACACATCTTTGAATTTTTAGGGTGTTACTTTCACGGCTGTGAAGTATGCTATAAACCCGATACAGTCAATAGGCGTTGTAATAAAAAGATGGGGGTTCTCTACAACGAGGCAATGCATAGGATACAATTGTTGGAGAATGCAGGCTACAACGTGACCACGGTATGGAAACACGACTGGAATAGGGAAAGGATGGAGCCAGAGGTGATGCCTATAATTGAGGGTCTAAAAGAAACTTTCAAAGATCCCCTTAACCCAAGGGATTCATTTGTTGGGGGTCGTACCGACGGATGCTCTCTGTATTACAAAGCTAAACAGGACGAACAATTATTATATCACGATTTCACGAGTCTGTATACCCTACATTAATAAGTTTGGTAAATATCCAGTCGGCCATCCGAGAATTCTACATTCAAATTTCCCACCTATCGATCAAATCTTTGGCCTCATCCAGTGCGAGATAACTCCTCCTATAAAATACCATCCAGTCCTCCCATACCGTTCCTCTGACAAGCTAACCTTCCCTCTGTGCGGCGCCTGCGCAGATGCGCTCAACCAAAAACAATGTACGCATTCAGACAGCGAGCGCAAACTGAAAGGTGTGTGGGTATCCGAAGAGCTGAAAAAAAAGCTTTGGAAAAGGGTTATTATGATTTGAAAATAACCGAAGTACGGCAGTTTGATCGTTACTCCCAATATGATGAAGAAATACACTCAGGGGGACTTTTTACGGGCTATATCGAGGCTGTCATGAAATTGAAACAGGAGGCGTCGGGATATCCCGCCGATGTTAAGACACCCTCTGAACGTAAGAGATATGTTAAAAGCTATTACGAGCACGAAGGAATCTTACTGGACCCTACCAAAATAATGAAAAATCCCGGTCTTCGTGCTATCGCTAAAATGATCATCAATGTCCTTTGGGGGAAATTTGCCCAACGTGATAATCTAAGACAGACCCTCTATTTGAGTACAGCGGCAGAATTGCTGCAACAATTAAATGACGAAACTGTGATAGTTCATGTTATTCTCGTTCTTAACGAGCTGTTACAACTCAGTTTTACCAATGCCGAAGGTTTCGTAGATCAGAATGTGAATACGAACGTCATCATCGCTAGCTGCTTCACTACAGCTGTGGCAAGGCTGAAACTATATTCTGTTCTTGAGAAGCTAGACGACAGAGTGTTATACCATGATGCGGACAGTATAGTATTTAGGACGAATCCTTCGCTCGAACCCTTTGATCCCAAGACGGGCAATGATCTCGGTGATTTAACCGATCGAATTGACCCTGCTCATGAAGAATTTATCGATACATGGGTCTGTGGAGGTCCCAAGAATTACAGTTACAAAACAAACAATCGGAACACCTTGTGCAAAGTGAAGGGGTTTACCCTGAACGATGCAAATTCACTAATAATAAACCATGACACGTTAAAAGAACTGATTCAATGTAGTGAAAATACCAAACGTACGATTCATGAATCCAAAATCGTACGGTATGTCGAATCCAAGACTATTCATACGGTCCAACGAACGAAAGATTATAGAGTAGTTTTCACTAAAAGGGTTCGAGTGGGGGATGATGGCGTCAAAACATTGCCCTACGGTCACGAGGACATACAGTAAATATATAAAGAGGTATTTATTCCTCATTCCTACCTTTGAATTTCATTGTACCGGTAACCTTTGCACGGAGAGGTTGTTATTTTTTTCAAAGATTGTTTAAAGATGGATAGTTCAAATTTTCGCCGTATGCGACGGGACTTTGTCATGCGTATTCCTCAGAATACATTCCGTACGAATGTTATTATCGTTGTCCTTTTAGTATTTATTTTCTTTGCGAGCTTTTCTCTCGATGTATTTACTCGCGAGGCAAGTCGATGGAAATACTACAATGCCGTGGTCGTATTTAAATGCTTCTTTTCCCGAAGAAAGCTTCAGTAGTTCATTTTCTGTAGACTGAACGATATCTCTGCTTTTAAGCCGTCTTCTATTTTTTTCTTTTCACATTTGAGTGGATGAAGTAGTGATTTTTCTACGATATCATTGTTATTGTATAAGAAATGATCGAACCCACATCTCTTACTGTAAAGTTACGTTAAGTTCACTTACGACTGTTTTGATGTTGTTTTTTGTTGTCATAATTAACCCTTATTTTATTTTTATAGCATGGATGTTCGACTGAGGCATTCTTTCACCATGTGTGTTGTTGGTCCTACCTTTTCGGGTAAAACTGTTTTCGTGAAGAAACTATTGAAACTTATTCCCTCTATGTTTGATCAAACCCCTCAAAAAGAATATTCCACGATGATGAATACTATTCCAAACATAGAATTTCAAGAAAATATACCCGAAGATTTCTATAAATTTACGGATAATGCGAAACCCACGCTCTTTATTAACGATGATCTGATGGATGTTGCGGGTGATAGTAAAAAGGTTGCTGCGTTGTTCACGAAGGGGTGTCATCATAGAAACGCCAGCGTTATTTATATCAGCCAGAATTTATTTCATAAGGGAAAAGAGTCGAGGGCAATTTCACTCAATACCCAATACTATTGTTTATTTAAAAATTGTAGAGATAAAATGCAAATAACGTGTTTAGGAAAACAAATGTATCCGGGTCGTGTTAAATATTTTCAAGAAGCTTACACCGATGCCACCAAAGGAAAATACGGTTACCTTTTCATCGATCTAAAACCAGACACACCCGACAACTTCCGTTTAAGAACCAACATCTTTCCAGGAGAAACGCAGTTTACCTACATTCCGAGAGTATAAATGAACATTTCGCACCAGAGCTTCATTATTATCGGAAGATGTCCCGTCGCGTCAGGACCCACGCTGTTCTTTTCAAGACCCTGGCCCATTGCACCGCCAAGCAACGCCAGGCATTATTGAAAACAGCCGACAAAGGACTCGTAGATGCTATCTGTGAATGCATCGTCAACGTTATAAACGGTAACATCAAACTTTCACCTTCTCACAAGCGTTCACTCGCAAAACGCAAACATAAGCTGAGGAAGCTTTCTGATCGCCGAACCTCTCTCCGGGAGAGAAAGAAGCTCCTCAATCAACGCGGAGGTTTTCTTTTACCGATGTTAATGAGACTCGTTGTCCCAGCTGTGGGGGCAATCGCCAACGCTTTCACGGGTAAGAGATAATAACGGACAAGAATCATGGACCATGCCCGTAAAATGGTGCTCATTCCACCCGCCATGCTACAATCTTTACAAGGGGGTCCCTCTACGTCTACACACCACCAGTTGGATGAACTTGACGAGAAGATGCGCACGGTCCTGGACAGAAAGGACTTGAACGTTCATGATAAAGCAACCATGGTATTCTCAATATTTACTGACATTTCCAAAGACGTCGGACAATTTTAGGAAACCCGTACCCATAGAGGTTCGCGATGTTCAACCCCTAGACATCAAAGACGAGATGGAAGTGGAGAGCCCGGCTGTGAAGGACCGTGAGCAGTCCGATCCCATTGAACTCGAAATTATACAACATATTTCCAAGTCTTTCGTAAACCGTGCTCGCCAACTTATTCAAAAGTTAAAGACAAACCCTAGCATTGGATGGACTTCAGCCGGTCAACTTATCATTCACGGGAGACCCGTCAAAGGGAGTAATCTTTGTGATTTAATGTACGACATCTTCCGCGAACGACGAGGCTACGTACCTTGCGGTAGTGAACAATTTATGAGGCTCCTGGCTGAGATGAATGTTCCAGAGACTTTATTGAGCAACCCTAAAAGAAGACAAGACCTTCAACGATGTAAGCGGCTGGACGGCATGGTGGCGGAGGAGAAGGAGGAGGAGAGTCTGGTAGATCGTAATGAAAAGGTAGCCAAACGAGCAGGACCCGGTACATTTGTAAATAGTACTAAACCCGAACGCGAAAGAAGTTCTAAAATTGATCCTTTATCCAAAAAGTGGATACATTTTTAAATGAGGTGTAATGGTTTCAGTCACCCCAAACTGCCGTTGTAAAACGGGGAAACGGGCAAATGGCAAAACGGGCAAACGGCCATTTGACCAAATCATGGATCTATAGATATGTAAATATAGACACCATTGTCAGCCTGTAAAAGTATAGCATGATAATGCAAACTAGATTTTGTATACGTTTTGTTGGTAGTTGTAGATGAGTTGTAATTTGTTTATATTTCCTTTTTTATATTTATGATTATTGTATACTTACACGATGTTGTTTAAAGTCTTTTTGTATGTAGATATAGTGATACAATTCATTATTCCTTTTGTTAGAATAAATTTCATGGAGATGTAAGTAGTCCTTCATACGGTGTGTTTTTTCCCTCCGTAGTTTATATATAGCTTTAGGATAAGCGTAAGTGTATATACATAAACTCCATTTATGGCGAGTTCATTCATCCTAGAATGAAACAAATTCAGAAAGTAAACGCTATACCTATGTAATGTATGTATAATTATTTAAATCGTAGCATGGATGATTATTTATTTTCTATCTCACGCAACCTTTAAGAGGGTAGAGATCCATGTTTTCTTAAAAGAATTTAACTACGTCAAAGTAAATTTAGAAGAACTAAATAATGCTTAGGAAACCTGCTGTAAATAGACACGCAAGAAAGAAAATAGACATTTTCACAAATAAAATATTGATTTGATGTAACTCTTTATTCATTATTAAAAGACACGTTTACAATGTACATTATCGCATTTAATTGTCTTATGTCTGTGTACATCCGTCATGCAAGTACAGAAGAAAGCGTATTTTGTATAGCGAGTGTAGACTGAGTGAGTAAAGAGAGATAGAGAGAGAGAGAGAAAGAGAGTTAGACAGTAAGTGATGAACTTGAATTCTAAAATAATACATATCAATAATATTAATACCAGCGATGATTAAACATGAACTTCACGGTATTCAAAACTTTGTGCAATCTGTGAAAGAGTGAACTTTAAGTCATGCGTAGGAAATGATGAATTATATTTCTGATTAAACCAAGCGTTGACCTTTCTATCGTTTTGATTTAAATCGTGACTAAAGACATGCGCAACATTTCTCAGTCCCTTTCCTTCGCATCTTTTAATCAAATAATAGATACAATACTGTCCACACACTGTAGAGAACGTTCCCTGAAATCTTTTTGCATTAAAGTCCCAAGTCTTAATATGTCTATCCAAGAATTCTTTAAAGTCTTGGCTATAGAATGAAGGTGCATTCCCATAAGAGTCGAAAAATTCACCCCGGCTACCGTTATAATAAAATGCAAGCCAATGCGAGCCTGGTTTGTCGCGGGTATCGCTATTAAAAATGTAACAGTATTTGTTCTTTGTTAAAACACGGGGTATTTCGTCCAATGCAAACACTCCTTCGAAGTAATCCTGGATGATTCTTTAGCACGTGATCAATCTGAAGCGTGTCCATGGTCACCCTTAATCCTTGGGGTCCTCGGAGGGGGGTAGGGTTAGGGTTCTCAACCTTTGAAATCGTTGATGACGTTTCGACTTCTATCAATCTGAATAAGGCCTTGTGATTCCGAGTACACGATACAGTTCAGGGTATTGGGTAAAGCTACATCAAATCCTGCTTCAAGACGCACGTTTCCTTCCTTTATTAAATTCAAATGACACCCATCGCTTAAATCAGGGGTGCGATCAAATGCATAAAGTGTGTATCCTTGAGCATATTCTTCCCTATTTATAGCTATTCCACGGTCTGAAAATAAACGACTCGTCCCCATAAAGAGCGTGTTGTATGCCTCTATATAATTCTGACTCTTTCCTACTTCAAAGCAGGGGCGCATGGGCCTCATGGGTAGGGGCTCTCCATCTACGGTGATCGAAATATAGTTCAAATTATAATGCTTAAAGTTATAAGGATTTTTCCTATAGCTCCCATTGTAAGCGTCATTATCCACAAATCCTATGATAATACGATTAGGAATCTGTCCCAGAAAGAGGTTGTCTTTATTGATGGACATATTTCCAGAGGGTATAGTGAAGGAACGCACGTCCACTTTGTTGATGGGATACTTGGCCGGAGAACTCTCCAATCCTTTGGCGTGTGACAGCATCACGGAGGGGTTGACTTTCACTTTTCTAACGTAGAGGGTAGCCTTCTTAATCATGACCTTGTACTTTAACGTAGGATGTGAAGTGAGGAGGCAAAATGCATCTTTGGTTCTATTGAGTTTGATGTTGACGTCCACGCCTGGCAGCATGAGCCTCTCTTGGAAAAAGATGTCCCCGTACAAAGGCCCTAATAACGAAACCGTTTTACTCTGCCTTATGAATCCGTGTCTCTTTTTCAATCCGTGGTTCACTTCTCCGTCGGCCAATAAAGGGTTCACCGTATCTAATTTCCCCGCATTGTCCTTGTAAAATAGCTGCTGAGTCAACTGAGATGACATGGCGTCGTTCCCGTAGTGGGTCAACACGTCTATAAATGCTCTGTAAGCATTTGTGTTTGAGGGCTGCGAAACGAGAGTCTCGTTCAATTTAACATCTATCTGGCTGAAAAGTGAAGGTAGAAATAGATTAATAGGTCCGACTGGGGCATCCTCGGCTAGATCCGTGTTATCGGGGTTGACTACTTTAGCTAGTACATGAACCATAGTCTGTGAAAGGTCCAGGTACTCTTCCGCCGTTCCAGACATGTTAAATTCAATGGGCCCCGAATCGGTTATGTTGCTGACTGGATGGTATTCCACCCATGGGCCTTTTACAATACTCATCTGGGTGTAGGGGACTGAAAATAGATCCAATTCAGACTTGCAACAGATGTCACTTTTTTCATGAAGTAGGGCCATGGTGGTGTATAAACAAAATGTAGGTAACGGATGATTTAATCAAAAATATCTAGACGACGTCTTTTCGCACGGGACTTCTCGGCTCGAATGATGGTTTTCTTTCCTCGCCGTTTCCTTTTAACTAAAAGGAGACGTCCCCCTCCAGCCTGTGTTTTCTTTCTGGCACCATTCAGGGCTTTTTTGGCCAGTCGTTTTCCTGCTTGGGAAAGGTTTCTTTTCGCGACACTTTTCAAAGATTGGCCACTCATTGTGTCCTGCATGATGTTCATCCCCGTGTTTAAAACTTCTTTTCCCACCGCCATTGCCCTTTTTTTGAGTAGAGGGCTGGCTGTTCGAAACAATCCTCTCACAAGACTTCCAAGCCCATGCCCTCGCTGCATAACGGCTCCTCTGAAAACGGGGATGCCCATGCCACGCTGCTTCACGTAAAGAGGAGTATTGTTGATAATTCGTCCAAAATTTTTCATACGCGGCATAATTATATCCTTCTCACTTGGATATCACGGTAAACTCGAAGAGCGCTCACGAAAATGTAGTTTCGCAATGACTTTCCCACGCTCGAATGGCACAACTTCCCCCGTTTCAGTGGTTAATATAATCTCAATGGTTTCAAAATGATGAATCTTCAGGGGAACGTAATGAGGTGCTGTATAATATCTGACGATATTTTCATGCCGTTTGCTGGGTACAACGGCAATGGTTCTGAGGAGGGGGACGGCTGCATCCCCCACGTGTTGAGATTCTACAATATCCGAATAGACGTAGAATGTATGAAACTGCATGTGTACATCGATTGGCAGAGGGCTTTCCGTCGTTTTTCCAAGCCTGCATTCCCCGTCGAATCCCAATAGTCTTGCGAGATAGCAAGATATGACAATTTCCAGCCGTTCTCTTATTTCTACGTAACATCGCCGTGATCTTTTTTTGTAGAAGAATCCAGTCTTAGCACGGATAACCTCTGGTAGGATGGCATTGATGGTTTCACATAACTCATCCCCTGAACTGTAGTATCCTGCGGGCACTTTTAACATATGCGTCAAACAAAGATTGCCCATGTCTGACGTCCCTTCGGGGGTGTAGATCTTTATCCAGTTTTCTTCATCTCGCATATTATACCATGTATTCTGAAATTGGATTTCGGCCAGTCCAACTTCGAAATCATCGCTCAACGTGAGAGGTCTGTGCAATTTTGTGGTATAGTGACACGTCTTGTTTTCTGGAAAATAGCCCAGGGAACTATTACTTGGTAGTGTGACGTAAAACTGTGAACCCATAATGTATAACCTTTCCTTTCCTCCTCACAGCCCAAAATGATAGCAGTACTAGGAATGAACTATTTTTAACGGTTTTGAAGACGGCCTACCCAACTATCGAAATCACTCCCATAACCTTTCCACCGTACGAGATACTCCCTTTTCCCCCTTTTCCCCCTTTTCTTGCGCGTTTTTAATACCTTCTCAACCGTATATAATTCGTCCCGTGACTTTGACACTCTTTGCAGCTCCCGTTCGTAGAAGGTCCCCCTTATTACTTTACCGTTGTAATCCTTAATCCTATACACGACAATAGGTCTTGCTATTCTAACGGTGATGGTAAATATTTCATCCGACCAATTTGCTTTATAACCATTTTCAAACCGCAATTTACTCTTGCTAATACGGACCTGCTCGCCTACTTTAAATTTAAATATTATTTGACTGGCTCTTGGACAGCGACTATTGGGTCTTTGTCTTCCGTACAAAACATCTAAGACGTGTTTCTGATTCTCAATGTTTACTTCGTTAGGCTTCATACGAATACTGGTATGGAACGTATCGTTGTAGCTTTGCATTAATTGGGGTATAACATCAATGTATTTGTAAGAATCTGTGAAAGTAAAATAGCGCCAGAGCCTTTCCCTGATAGTCCTGTTCATCCTTTCCACAACCGAACCCTTGACCTCGTTCTCCGTGGTAAAAAAATATATGTCCTGGGCTTTAAGGTACTTTTGGAATTCAGAGTTCAGAAATTCAGTTCCTTTGTCCGTATGCAACATAACGGGAACCCGTCCTTCGCTCGTTATTTGCTTAAAAGCTTCCGTAATAGTTTTACCCGTCTTGTTTTTGAGTGGAATGGCCCACGCATACTTGGACAGTACGTCGATACACACTAACAAATAACGGTACCCTTTGTTATACTTCTTCAAATTCTGGACATCGAGGAGATCAGCCTCCCAATTGTCATCGATTCCTCTCACCACCACTCTATTTCGCGCAAACTTTTGTCTCATTGGAGCATGTAACGTATAAGTATCTTGCTTTTCCAACCATTTTTTCACCGTTTCATACGGTACTTTCTCAAAGCCGTTCTTTTTCAAGGACCTCCACAATTTCACACCACCGCCAAAACTACCCTCGTTGGAAGGATCGTAATAAAGTTTACGTAAGGTATCCTCTAAACAAGTCATACTTTCTGTCTTCTCTCTTTCAATACCTCGTCTATCACTGGACTTTCAACGGTTCACACTCTTTATTTTAAAGACACTCACTGACACATCATAACAATTCAGACGCATGTTTGTGCTGTATAGGATTAAAATTATTGTATTTATTGGTGAAACAATCTTTTGAAACACTCGATGATAAATAATAATAATAATAATAATAATAATTTGACGATGGTAATCAGATCACAAAATGAGATTTAAAAAAAACAACTAGAATACCTATAAACAAGGCTGTAGGAAATAGTGACAGGTATTTACACGGATTTGTGGATTTCAAAACCCAGGGTACGTCGTATTTACAAAGTTCTTTGATGAAAGCGTTCAACAGTTCTTGTTTACTCTCTTCGGCGATGCCATCGTGGATGTTAAGAAAATAGCATACAGCAACGGCGGCCCGTTCCCTTATTTTGGCGTGCGATTTATCCTCGATGCAATTTGAAAGAAGAGTTTGTGCAAACGCCTTGAAATCGTCGTCGGGGTAAAGTTCAATCTTGACCAGTATTTTAAAATCGTCCATCATCATAATGCGTCGACACAGGACCCACAGTTTAGAAAGTTCGGTTTACCCTTACAAAAAAAATCTCTATGGTACACCATAAAAACACCATAGCAGATCTACCATAGACCACCATACAAACACCATAGCAAATCTACCACTGATCTACCATTCATCTACCAT
>BEXV01000780.1:162163-174813 GCA_003118195.1 Hemicentrotus pulcherrimus | reverse complement strand
AAGAAAATCACAAATATGTCAACTAATGTATCACTAGAAACTGGTAAGCTAACAGATGGCCATCGTACAAGTTTTAGGTCAACTACATATCGGGTGATTTATAAATAATACAAATACAACCACCTCCATAGCAGCTGGGATATACGAGAGATTCGCCAGAAAAATAATGATGTGTTAATGACGTCACTATATGGACCAATACTGCCCAAACAGACGACATCCCATAGAGAATGAACATAATTGCAGAGCTATTATTTCTCAAATTATATTGAGTTTAGTGTATATAAATGTAATGGCATGTCAAACCATTCAAAATGGGAAATGACCCAATTCTAATAACTAAAATATTTTGCTTGTAAATACACAGGATAAGGGTTAATTAACAATCAAAGAAACTGGACTTTCAAATTGAAAAACCCCTGGAATGATATTAAGGACGGCATTTGTTCCCTCTTGAAACGCCGAACATACCTCGGTGTGTGCAGTTGAATGTACAATGACGTCTTATTTTTTTTACAAGCTACAGATCCCTTTATTTTTTAATCGCTGCATTTGTCATCAAAGTAAAACCATGCGCGGGTTTAGAGTGAGGCAATATATTATACATTTAGTCTGACGGTAGTGAAGTAAGAGAAATAACTCAAGAGAAGATGAAAACACAGGCACTGAAAATGTGTGAGATATGTCATGGGACATTTTTAATATAAGTTCAGTTCAGGGAGCTCTTCAGGTGCTATGCCGGGGCTGGATTTAAGCGTTTCGTAATTTATAATAATCATTACCGTACTTCGAATGTTTCCAAGCATTGAATTTTGATGACCTTGTCGAATCAAAGTTTCAACTTTGCAATAATGAAAATAAAGTTAGTTTTAAAATCAATGAATATCTTCTTTAATGAAAAAGTTAATATGACTTCAGTTTGATATAAAAATGTGTACATGTATATCATGTTTTTACAATGTAGTCCTATTTAATATAAGAATCAGGAGAGAGAAAAAAGAAGAAAGGAAAATTAATAAAATGAGGATATTTTGGACAGCTGTATTTAGAGACAACGCATTGACAGGAGAATGAAAATACTAAAAACTTGTATGAGGGCATTCATTTATTTACAATGTACCTGCTTTTATTTTTCAATGGCTTCACTTCAAGTCACTGAGCAATGTTGGTCCAAACCTATTGTATGATGTACAATATGTTTTGTACATTGATAAATCATATTATTTTATGCATCAAAAATTTATTGGCTTTTGATTGGTTGAGATCTCGTCATGTGACCAGAAATATTTCATCTATTTTAAGGTTGCTCTGAAAAAGTACCGGTACTTTTATCTGAGAGTACTATTTGGGAGTTGAATTATTATTTTTTTTAATAGATTTTTTTTTCTTTTTCAAATCTTAATTTAATGAAAACAAAATATTTTAAATCTTTTTTTGATAAAAATTGACATTTTTTTTTTAATTTTTTTTTATTTGTTTCCCAAAAAATAGGATTAAAACTATAGGCCTCGGTGACTCCAAAAGTAAAATTTGCTTCGGGGCTGTGCCCCTCAGCAAATAGTACTATTGGAGTCACCTGTTGCGCATAGTTTTAACCAGAACCTCTCAAGACGGTGTATATTTGTATATTATTGTTGATATGTCAGCTAAACACCTGCTTTTTGTTTTGTCTGATTGATGGAAGCAATAATTGTATTTCAATGGTCAGAATGCATTTATAAAGCATACACATTGTACATGTACACCTGTACGCGTTGTTGGGTAGGGCAAGCAATACTGTTTGTTCTACCTGACAACAACTAATTTGTGTGCAGTTTGCATTCTGACCATTGAAATATAATTATTTGTACTAAACAGATGAATGAAATAATTTGCATCGAGGCACTTTACATAGAGGTATGCATTAAATTTGAATACATTACGAAAATGGCTTATTGTGAGTTTTCTTGTGAGTTGTGACCCCTCTTTCTTCCAAAACCCTGGACCTTCCCATGGCTGAGCCAACACTAAATGAGATTAATAGAGTGTGGAAATAAAGTCTGTGCCTCATTGCCTCAAGATTCACAGAGAAGGGTTTTTAAGAATACAATGATCAATTGGGATTTTAAGAGTACCGGTAATCAATGGATTTAGTGGCCAACAAGCTTTGATAATTTACCTTTAGAAATGACATGTACATGTACGGACTAGGAAATCACCAAAATAACTTTTAAATTTAACTACACTGTAAAAAAAAAGACATGTCCTTTCATTTAACTGTGCATACTGCATAGTGCTTTTAAGCATACTACTTCGGGAGCTTTTGCGGCAGCATACTGTATACAGGTTTACATGAACAGTGTAAATTTGTATCTATAGTTTCTGTGCTTATGAATTTATATTATGATTCAAACGATTAAATGAAATAAACTTCTAATTCTATACCTAGGGTCATTGAAAAATCTCTCAACAAGATAGATGCAAACTGCAAAATCGAAAGGGTACGCATTTACGCAACGCACGCATGTACATGGTGCATGCCCAGTGTTTGCACTGTATGTGCACAAATCTTTGCACAATATAAAAAGCACTACTATCATCGCAGAGTGATCACCAAACCTCTCTTGCCTGGGAAGTCGAAATAATCCAATTCTTCGCAAGTAAAATGGCAGTAGAAAGAATACTTGCACATTTGAATTAGCAATGCACTTGCATGTATTCATGAACACCTGTACATCTCATGGGCATTTTCCTGGAAATGCTTGTGGCTATCGAATAGCCTCTCTTGGGCACCGAGCACTTAATATTTGAGCAGCCCTCCAGGCCCTTGATATTAAAGCCCAAGCTACACGAGCTAGGCCTATGTACATGCAAAATGGAAAGCTTTCTGCTGCCTAACCCGTGGTGGAAGAGAGTGGCTTCCTCACCTTATTTAAACGATAAATCAGGAGCGCCCGGCATTATTACCTACCGTACATGTCCAGCTTTCGGCATGCTGTCTGCAGGCACTAGCTGTCATCAATTAGCGCACAGCGGGATCCTGAGCAAGTGAGAGACTGGGGTATGATTAGCCTGGGTGACCAGCCAACTGCTAGTAAACGAAAGGAGACACTGCTCTCAGAACCCTGGTGCAATATCACATTCAAAGCTTAATATTCTGATGTACAACATCTTTGTTTATATTCCTTTCCTTTCATTCCTTGATCATAAGTGTAGGCCTACCAGGTATATTTTGAACTGAAAACTTGTTATGATCACCCTGATCATTATATTTTAAAAATGACTTTCCAGGCTGTGTATTATGTTGGTTAAAGTAAGAGAGAGTGTTTGCAAAACATAAGTTCAATAGAGATTGTAATAATTATAATAATATTTGGCTCTTGTATCACATTTAAACCTCTCTAAGTGCTTACAAATTTGGAAATTATTACCCTGGTTTTTAGCATGGCTGCCATTACAGGGCTCTAGCATTTCAAGGAATTAATTCCTGCCAGTTACCCATTTACCTCACCTGGGTCAAGTGTGGCAAATGTTGATTAATGTCATGCCAGAGGACATTAGTGCTGCAGACCTTGTGATCCACAGTCCTTTGACATACAATGTATCCCCTCGATCGCAACACTTCTAGAAAGAAAAGAAAAACTTTTATATACTACATACTGTAGCTGTAGAGTGTACATGTACATTTTTATGTATGCTCATCATTTTTTAATTAAAATTTCCATACCACAAAATGTTTTCAAATATATGATAGATTGATGTACACTTGAACTATTGTACAAATGCTGAATGGCACCTTTAATATGAAGCAGACACAAAGAGCTGTAGCATGCATTATCCATTAGAACTGTCAGTGATAAATCTATTGATTTAAAATCATCCCTATTTTAGTAGCTTAACTGCACTCTTGCCTGGCATGAATATTGTACGTCACTGGTGAGAGTTAATTGATTTTACAGCCTGAAATGAGCGAGTGTAAATTTGCGACGTTGAGAACCATAGCTCATGTGACAATGTGTGATGAACATAATCAGGAAAAGATCAATTCATATGTTAATAAATACATTTAATATTCTATTCCTTTTTTGTCAACCAAACATTTACACTGCATGTCTATTACATGTGTATGTGTTTTTAAAGAATTTCTTCACATACTGAACATGTAAATACGTTTGGACTCTTGAATACATACATGTACATGTACCACAATTTATACAATGCAAAATACCATAGAGCCTACTGTTTAACATGTTATGAAACATTTCAAAATTATGCAACCTGATGAACTTTAACCATGAAATTGTTTACGGTACATGTACATTTTTATGATGTTTTGTTTATTCATAATTCTTTAATTACCGGTACAATGTACATATACAATGTATGATCATCTGCATACACTGTGTTTAGTTACATGTATCTTGCCGAGAATGCAAGAAATAAAATTTTATTACTTACATGTATATATAAAGAGGGAAAATGGGGGAAATTTGATTTTCATATGATACAGTACATGAACAAACAGTGGTAATCCAGTGCAGCTGTACATATTCACATTCAATTTCTTATCTGCCCTGAGGCAATAGTACAACTAAAGAGAAAGTAAACCTCATGTCGGTTGTCATGGAAACATGCCCTTTTACGTGACGTCTGCTTGGGAAGATCAGTCTGGAGTGCATTTTTTGAAGAGCTACAAGTGAGAGGGAGACCAGGCAGTGGTACATCTTTGGCTGATTGCAGAAGACTTTGCTCTTCTACATACATTGCACCACCAAATGGAGGTGATTTAACTATTCATCGGTCAGCTAAATTCACAAGAAGTTTGCCTTTCAATTGTAGTATTGAACCTGATTGTGGCATTTGAACATGAATATAGCTGTTTGGTATTTAACAATGTCAGGGATTCGTACAAGATTTAAACATTTAAAAAGACGGTTGCACAGAAATCAAGTTGTGTGAGCTGTCAAAGAGGCCCTGTCCCATAAAATATTTCCATAATTTTGAATATGGCAAAAGTAATGTATACAGAATATGGAGAGTTTGAGAGGTAATACATGAGATGACTTCCATTTTATACCACCATTTTTAGACGGAACTGGATTGAGACTGCCTGCATGTGTCAGGTTTTTATCAATAACCACGCAAAGATATTTCATATCATCAACTGATATTCAAAGCAATTCTGAGTCAATGTAAATACAATTTTTTTGAATATACCTGTACAAACACTGTACATTGTACATTCCCCCAGTGGAAATGCTTTAAAAAAGTAAGAGTACATTGTACATGTATGTACAGTACAAGTATGTACTGTATGTGTAGGAAGTTTTAATTACCAAAATATAAATATAAAACATGTATTCAAGAACAAATTCAAACTGTTTTTTCAGCCAGTACTTTCATATCTGCATGAGATAACAATATTTTGATTAAATTCATTTGTATTTCCACTTTGTTGTACCAATAATCAATTAAAGCTAATATTGAGTGCTAATGGACTTAATTTGATAAAAGAAACTTACACTGTACATGACATCATTTATCGGCCAGGGTATTTTGAAGTGGTCTACATCTACATGTAGATCAGCAAACAAACAATTTAATTGAAATACACTGTTGCCCATTAAATTGGAATACATTTTTGTATTACACGTACCTCTTTTCATGAAGTGATAGTGAGAATATCTTTTCAAAACTTTATTGATCTGTCTAATTCTAGAGAGTAATAGAGATTGATCAATATTAAGTTAGAACCGAGAAGATCTATCATGAATACATCATATTCTCACAATCACTTTAGAAAAAGAGGTATCATAAAGTTATTCCAATCTTATGTTATGAGCAATGCAAATCAACGTTTGTGGTTCAGCAATAGGTATTTATGTACAGTACATGTACACGTTCTATGCATTTGTGTAGGGCTTTACAAGACACAAAATAAATTGAAATATAAATCAGCCATCCTGATGGAACATCTGATATCTGCGCAGTGATTGAATAAATTAGTCAAAATCCTGTAGGCACCATGTTTGTAGGATCAAAACTGTGTTACAATTCTGTGATGAAAACGAGTCCAAGCATGAGGGATGAAGTACATGTACATGTACCTTTCCAGGCCACAAAATATATGTTATCAATCAAATGTATCACATTCCTGTAACAGATTAGCTCTCAGCCAATCAAAATGCAACAGTTTCAGTAGCCTATAACAGTTATTGCAACTTGTTTTCGATAACATTTATGAAACAGGGCCCTAGCTGTTTAAGGTTGAGAAGGATTAGAGGAAGAAAGTGCTTATGAAGTGATAAAATGAAA
Organism: Hemicentrotus pulcherrimus; assembly: GCA_003118195.1. Lineage (NCBI taxonomy): Eukaryota > Metazoa > Echinodermata > Echinoidea > Camarodonta > Strongylocentrotidae > Hemicentrotus > Hemicentrotus pulcherrimus. Next base: position 168,519 of record BEXV01000780.1, on the reverse strand, counting down.
ATGTGCCTCAATTACAGAGGTAAAATATAACAATGTAGTAAAAAGAAAGAGAGAAGTAAACTATACAATGTATATTCGTTTTTGGGGGGAGTGGCTTGATGCTATCAAGTGTTGGACATTTTTACATGTAGGTTTTCCATTGAGCATATTTCACAAACATTTACATACATTAACATACATGTAAATGTACATTTATGTAGACAATACTAGACATATGCACTGTACATGTATGTAAGATGAAGAATAGAAATTCGTGCTGGTACAAAGAGAAGCAGTTCAAGTCTTCTCATGTTATGATGATCTTATATTGCAGAGTTGAAATGGAGACTGAACAAACAATTTGGTGTTGAGCCCTCCCGTCCTAATACAGAAAGGGAATGCGTGTAGCTTGCAAAAGAAATCACTCTGTTTTTTGTTTATTTAGAAACCCCATAATGATATCTGAGAAAGGAAATGAATACTAGTACATATTATACTTTAAAGCCCCTCTGCACTTGTTTGGCCAGGAGGAATTATAGGGATTAGCATGGTCACTGACAGGGGTTATCTCATCAACTTAGCTCTCAATTAACATAAGAAAAAGAGGGATCATGGGGGACCAACGAGCACCGCTTAGGCATTGTTTTCTGTATACCGGTAGAGGGAGCAAGTAGCTACAAGTAGTACTGTTGGGCTTTCATATATCAGGCCTAATCATTCTGATGTCTTGTCATGATCTTGTTTCAGAGTCAGAATGGAGACTGCTTCTCATCCGGAGCCATCGTCTTGTAGGTCAGCTGCCCAAGGGACATGACGTCTACTGCATCACTCGCATTGCCGTTTTACCACTCTCACAAAATGGACATCCAGATATCGACATTGAGGTACATGCATTGATGATGTATTATGCAGCTCCTGAAATCAAATGCTATTTGGCACTTTCTTGTATTTATTAATCCTTTTTTGTGTCAACTTTTGCTGTAATTCTTTTTATCTAAACTCTGAGGAAAACAAATATTACTTATGCGCACTGTTTACTGCATTACTTGCATTGCCGTTGAACTCGAAACTGTACTGTGACCTAAGATGAAGTCAAGGGGCACAGGACAATGTCAAGCTCATTGAGCAGCAATAGTTTTAACCATGGTCTGACAAATAAGCAAGTCAATATTTGATTTATATACCAAATCCCATTTGTTGTTTCTCAAAATGAGATAATTTTATAACAAAATTGCCTGTCGCACTGCATTGATTTGTAGGGAAATTTACCTGCCCAATGCCCATCTTCTGTTGTTTGATTAGAATGCATTTACCTTCTATAAAATATGGGAAGAAGATATTGGAAAGTATCCAGCAAAACAGAACTATCATTCAGTAAATTGGTAGAGGATAACATCCTTTCTTACTTGTAAAAGTGAAAGTATCCACATGTATCACTGCAGTTGTAAATGCAAATGTCATGAGAGTAAAAAAGCTTGGAGTAAAAAAAGAATTTCCATGCATGTGTTTGGGAGAAGGTAAAAGGAATGGACTCTACCCATTAAACTTTTTAGCATCTCCTATATGTACATATGGCCCTGCCACCCTACATGTATGTTCGACCTTAAATCTAGATTTTTCATAAGCGCTTAATATCATCCCATTTACGATAAGAGACTTTCTAAAACCAAAATTGCTCTTTGGTAAATGTCACGGCAAAAAAACTGTGGCAAATTGCTTCCATTAGAGGAGCTTTGCGAACAGTATCTTTCCAGCTCGGAGCCAAATTGGAAACACATAGTGAATGTTAGCATGTAGTGAAGAAGTACATTGCAACTGCTCCACGGCCCAACTTCAAATATTTCCTGAAGCATATCGAAAAAAGATCTGGGACTTAATTTAGATGATATCTGTATGTATTGGGTATACTGCCTCTATTTACATTCTATCCTGTCATACACAATATATTGAAATAAAAATTTGAAATTTGTTTGATCTAGTACTTGTACAGGGTGTACATGAATTTCATTTATCTCCTTATTTGTCATCTGAGGCAGGGACAAGTTGGTCTTCAGAAGACTTGCCCAAATATGCATTTCACTTTACTTTCAATACTGCAGCTATGCTAGCAGGCACTTGTAACATTAGGGGTGGGGAGCAGTGATGGGGGATCACCGGTCTTGCTACATTCACGTGAATAAATTGCTAATGAACAAGGCCATCAATTATGCGAGGGTGTGAGAGGGGGCCCTTTCATCTTCTTTGCATGTTTCCTTTCTCCTTCCCATTGTTTCTTCCCCCTCCTCTGTTTCATCATTCATTGGTAGGAGGTTTGTGCCCCTATGCCCCCCCCCCCGATGTTTCATGTACATGTCACTGTTGTGCATTATTATTTGAAAAGGTACAATGTACATGATATGCTGGTCTTATGAGATACTTTGAAGCCTTCTATCAGTGAGCCTGCTTGGATTCACTAGCTGGTACTTGACATGATTGATGAGACCATTCATCTCCATCTCACCATCTCATGTTTCATCTCAAGGACTCAACCTCTCTTGAGTCTTGTGGTCTGGGTATCGTTGTCATATGGAGCATGGAAAACCCTTGGTGATGAGGAATTGGAAGAGACGTTATATCCCTTCTTCTTCAGTCGAATTTAGTCTACAAGCAGAGACCCTTGGTGATTATGCACTGTCTGAACTCTATACTTTAATGTAACATGGCCGAGCGGTTTAAGGCGCTTGATTGGAGATGCGAAGGTCAAGGGTTTGAATCCCGACAAGGCACTAATATCCTTCAACAAGATATTAATCTGCACTTGCTACAATGTACACTCCACCCTGGTGTTAAATAGGTACCCGTTAGGATGCGACCGTCATTGTTGGTCAAACATTTTTTGAGCGTTGAATAACGTCTGGCTGAAATGCTCCCCAGGAGGTAGAGATTGTGCACACAGTATGTGCGGGCAAGTATTGAATCCAATGACCGGGGTAAAAGTATATCTGTAAAGCGCTTAGAGACATTGTAGATGTATTAAGCGCTATATGAAAGCGGAATATTATTATTACTATTATGTAGACTACATTGTGGTCACATGTATGTACCAGTACTTAGTTTAGCTCTTCACAAATCCAATGGAGAGTATGAACATTGGTGTTCGAAGCTGTTTCAGAAATCCTGTGCAGGGTCTGAGCAGTAGACTATGTCATTTATGAAAATCAAAAATGAGGAGGGCCATGCAAACTTGTGTTTTGCTATCATCAGGAGCCCTTCCATATTTATCCATGTACTGTATCTAGCCCTTAAAAGACTCCACCCTCTGTCTCAATCAAGCTTATGCAATTAATCAATGTATAGAGTCACAGCTCTCACATGGCAATCACCGTCCTGGACAATCTTCCTTCTCCTAATTGGCTCTCACTTGGTATTTTAGTGAGATTCCAAATAATTGAACTCCTCAATCAAACACCTTAAACGTGATATGAAAATATTGCCCTTCATGATCTAGTGTGCAGGGCATGCAAAAAGGTTTTACAGAATGATATTCCCCTTGATTAAATGTCAACACTTTCACAGCTACTCCTGCATAAATGAACATGTATGTACACTCTTGAATTCCATATTTTTTAAGGTAAAATTCCATATCTTTTAAGGTAAAACAAAAAAAAGTTGTGTCTCATGGGTATGAATTCATCAAGAGCAAGGATTTAAAATAACTTTTCCCCTTCAAAATCTAAAATCCTAAAATATCACATTGCATCAAATATAATTGCCCTTTCTAAAGGATTTTTAAGATGCGTTCATCTCATGTTGCCAATTTGGATGTCCTTATGAAAGTTTATTGTTGTTATTTTTCAAATGTTTTGTTATTAAAAGGAATTAGAAGGCAAGTCAAGCACACTTTCAATTTGAATTGAATAAATAGCAAAATACAATCAGTAGAATGGAATGAATACATTTTGTTTAGGAAATTTCATGAAATTGTTTATGAAGTTTTGTTTAATTTTTAGACATACATGTACATGTACCGGGTACCTGTATAATTTTTTCCCTTTACAATGACAATAATTTACAATAATGTTGATTTTGCTATTCCATGAGGATTCAAGCCATGTTTTACATTCCCAGAGCAGAAAAGTGATATTTTTGTTATATTCATGAACAAACAGATTGAGAAAAGTGAGGGGATGACATCATCAACGCGCTAATGTGCATACTGTACAGCCTAAGTGGTCATAAAAATTATGCGGAACTTTAAACTTCCTTGAATGTCTTATTTGTCGTTCGATGTGTATGATGTTTTTTCATTGCTTTGTTTGTTCAATTTTTCTCTATTTTTTCAATTCAATTAGCAAATGGGCCATTTAAGGTCTGTTTGAAAGGAAAACTGCAGTAATGGGCACATTTTGTTGTGATGAGTGATTGGGCTCAGTTTTTTCAACCATACACGTTTTGTATTGTTTTTTTTCCCCACTCTTTTTCAAAACATAAATATCATTTGCCAAAGTCCATGTACATGTACAATATGTGGCACTTCATGTCAAATGGGTTGGTATTGTACCTGTAGATGCTGGTATTTCAAAAATTCCAATAAATCATACTCTGCTAGACTATTTCCTCTATTCTGGACAGTGTTTAGGATGAGTAACATCACAAAGGTTCTGCAGTACAATGTGCTACAATGCATTACATTAACCCATTCCCTACTGGAACCGAGTGGTTCCTGTATACCTACGGGGAATTTGAGAATTCAGCCTTTGAGTGGTTAAAACGAAAGTGCAAAGCTGTGAGCCTGAAATGACACAGCCTTGTTTACATCAATCACTTCACAGTCAGCTGTTTTATCTGAACTCATCCTGAACCTTGCTTTCCTATGTACATGTATAACTCAAATAGGATTACGAATGGAGTAAATGGAATCAAATCTAATATTATCATCAGCCTTCGAGTCCTTGCGTTTAGCTAGAAATAGCCTTAGTACAGTGAAATGGCTTAGTGTAATGACAGAGAGAGAAAAAGAGAGAGAAAGAGAGAGAGGGGTGAGAGTAAGAGAGAGTGGATGCATGTACGATGTGATTCAGGGCCATGAACTTGGCTAATCACGCAGTGTCACTCACTCATTCTAATCCATTTATGGAGTAATACCTCTTAGACCGGTAGTTATAGCAGTATAAATTGGTAGTTTAAATCAGGGCAATTCAGAAGTATATTACTTGAAACTTTGATATACATGTACATGTACACTATAGTCTATAGGCCAGGAGAAAGTAGGGTACTTCAGAAGCCCCCAAAACTGTGGAAGCAGTATATATTGGGATAAATTGTGTAGATGTAGAAGTATTCACCAAAAAAGAAAGAAAATAAAAGTGGATATTGTGATGGAATTTCATGCCCCAAGTGACTCACATTATACTTGCATATATCCTGCTGTGGCAGAATTCTGCAAATATTTATTTTACAATACTTACATGTATTTAAACTACATTGAATTCTTGATTAGCATTGAAGCCATATATGCATACATGTACTTGTAAGTTATTTTTTTAAAGCATACTTTATAGAAAAAGCTTTTTTCAGCACTTACATGTACATAGCTATATCCCTGAGAGCCTTTGATCCATTCTGTTCTTTGAAATTATAATGTACATGTAAGCTGCAAGAAGAAAAAATTTACTCTGCCAAGATAATCATTGTATGCATTTGACTTATTTTTCTTTACTAGAGAGGCAATGTATTTCATCATGATTTGTTTTCCATGAATTGTTTTACATGAATCTTTTTAAACAAAATTACAATGCAGCACATTATTTTTTTTTCTTCAAACTTGAAGCTTTAATACAAAAACAAGATAATTCAGATCAGTTAAGTTACCGGTATTCATTGCTTAACAACTCTAATCAAAGGAACTTTGAAATCACAACTTAGAATACACACTTATCAAGGCAATATAGGACATAATGATTGATATGTTTATTGCTTCTCAGGAGGGAGGGGGGTATTTGAAAAGAATTACCCGGTAATTGGAGCACTTGTCAGGTGTCAAGTCCTTGACTATCACTCTGAGGATAAACAGCTATCTGTATGTCATTCTATAATTAGTTGACATCCATTGCTTCTTCTTGTATTCTTCTTGTCCTTCCTTTGCTGGATTCAGAGATCGGTGGTATACCACTGCAAGAATCTGGTAGGATCATACTCATAGTCCAGGGGGGGGGGGGGGTTTCATTACGATCCCAAGTTGAACTTAACTCTATGTTGGATTTAGATATTATAGAGAGATGTTTGTAGCCTTAAAATAAAATGTATTCAAAAGCAAAAATTCAAGTGTTTTAGACTTTTCATAAATTCCACATCTAGAACATGTAATCTCCTTGATAGAAAATATGAATGATTTGAAT
>BEXV01000780.1:148835-160572 GCA_003118195.1 Hemicentrotus pulcherrimus | reverse complement strand
CAGATTTGAGATCGGTCTATAGTTCTGAAGACACTCACTGTCCAAATTAGATTTTTTCAAGGTGGGGCGCACTGCTGCAATCTTCATACTGTCAGGAACTATCCCTGAACCAAGGCTTGTGTTAATTATAGTTACAATTGATGGTATAATAGCAGGGAGACATTGTTTCACTGAATTTGTTGGATGTATTGTAAGGCAATAGTTGCACAGGTAGAGCAGGGGGGTGGTAGAGTAACTTGGCAGGAGAGGAGAGCTTGGGTTCAGAAAAGAGGACATGAGCTGTGAATTCCAGAGGGTTGAGGTGGTGGGGGTTGGAGGGGAAATTTAACTCTGTCCTTAGGTGGTTGAGTTTCCTCACGTTGAGCCTCCCCGTCGGAAGATCTTGCATAATACTGATGAAATGGATGACATCTTCTTCACTCTCTCTCCACACCCGGGGGAAGGTCGGGATTTGATATTCCATGTTGCAGTGAGGAGAGAAAAACAATCTAACCATAATAAAATATGCATTGTACATCTACAGACCCGTGGGAAAAAACTAGATGGGAGCGGTGAGTTATTCAGCTCCAAAACAGCAATAAATAAATGAATAAATATCTATAGCTAAGCCGAACAGAGCTTTTGTAAACAACAAAAATTGAAATTACTCCCAGAAAGCTTATCATTCAAAGCTATTGTCGCAATGGTGCACTGATGAATATTAAGAAGTCAGAATAAGTTTATTAGGAGAGCTGAGGTATTTGTTTCCATATATGACATAGACCATTGATTGCCTGTCGGTAGAGTTGCTGCCCTGGGCAGGTTCAAATCCTGCTGGTTCATTATAATTTTCTGACTTTTCTGACAATCCAAAAATGTCTTCACAAAAATTGAAATTACTCCCAGAAAGCCTAACATTTAAAAAAATATATATTTTTACACAACTTACATGTAATTATTCAAAAGAATGGCAACTCTGAAGAGTTACAGTCTGTAATCAATTTGTTCTCGATAATGTGACGTAGTAAAGCTTACTTCTAAAAGTATTCAACGAAGCCCCTAATTCCACTAGGTCACTTTTCTTGGTTTACAAAAAACACACAAAATATCAAATTTACAAGGGGTATGAATACATTTGTACATGTATGTACATGTAGCTTCAACCTCAAATATTGTCTGAAGATTGAGAGCCAGAGTGGTACTATTAACTTTGACACATTGATACAAAATCAATACCTTTTGGCTCTCAGTAGCGAATATTACACACATTGATCTTTGACCAATGACAATTGTTTCTAAAACAACCATAATGTACATGTATCCATGACCATTATCTCAATTAGTTTGAAGTAGGGATTAGGCTACCCTAATTAAGTTGTTTTGATTAACTTGCTTGATTCTTGTACAAATATATTATGCAATACATCATATATACCATGTAACATTCCTCTTTAAAAAAAAAAATAACTACAGTATACATGTATATCTGAATAAGGGTGAAATAAAATGCACTTGTATCTACATGCATTGATCTTTTATTCTTACATTATCAAAAACCAAAATTTATGTTAATCATACGATTGGAGGCATTTTTTGAAGCATTCAGATTAAAACTTTACAACTTTTTTTTTAAAGGTTCAAAGTTTAAAGTTTTATGTTTTATGTGTATAAAATTTACATTGCTATTTATAAGTTTTTCTCTGAAATGGCTGGCTTTAAGAATGCTATATCATACCTTTTGCTATAGTGTCAGTATTGGCAGAATTAACCTACATGTACCTATACTACCAGATGTATGCATATATACCCCTCCCTCTCCAAATACCTTCTCTCTCTCTCTCTTCCTTTATGAACATACATGGCTTCCTATAACAGAAGCCAATACTCTCATCATGCCTGAAACAAAGACATTCTCAGAGCTAATAAAAAGAACCAAATATTGCACTTTTATTGAAAAGGTGCTCCAATCTGGATGTTCATGAAACGCAAGTAAACAAGTTCATCACTGCCTGTTGCAGTCGGCCATCAACTGCACTTTCTATTTTTAGCCGCACTCTGTAGAATATCTCAAATTGCGTGGTGACGTAAAACGAACCCCTGAGAAGTCCACCTAGCCGCCGAGGTTGAGTTCACATGGCAGCTTGAGCTAGGGGCTAACCTTTCTGGGCCTACATGAATAATCAATAATGATATTCTCATAATTATTACCTGTATCTTATAGTATAGAACAGATTTGTGTTATTGTGTTACAGTCCTTAAGCTTGAAATCAAAGATTTTTGTCATTTAGAGGGGTTGATTTCCGCAGGACTAACATGGATTCCAAAAGCTCAGAATTTTCCTAATGCGTTAGAAGGCAAAATAAGCCTGCATGAATAATTTGCCAAATGAAATACATTTTGCTAAAATATACATGTATCCTGATTCATTTCCTGAAAATCCACTGATATGAATATGTTTAATTTGATTACCGCAAAGTTCATGAGACAATTAAATGCAACAGATCATCTTCAATATTGCTAAAAAGATCTTGCAAGATTGGGACGATCTGACATTTTTGTACAGATACAATTGCTCTGGAATTTATTTCATCAAAAGTATAGCAACAGGGTTAATTAGGGTCACAATTCGTTTTTTGGTTAGGTTTAGGGTTAGGGTAAGATGGAGTGTTTGGCTGAGGTTTCAAGTCAGGAATTTGGTTAGTGTGGAAAATAATGGAGCAATTGTAACAAAACCATGTGTCGTACAATTGATATTTGTGATTTGTGGAGCCAATGAGTGATTTCAAGTTGGGTGCTAGTGTTAGTTTTTAGAGCAGTCAAGAGCTCTTAAATCGAGCGACAAATTTGCTGATGAAATTAAGAGCCCAATAACGATATCAAAATCGATAGCTTAACACCAGCTGTGACGTCACCACATACCTGATTTCACGACGATGATTTAAAAATAGTACATCAAAACTAAAGATATCATAAAAAGTACAGAATAAATTTACACCTATTTCTCTGGTCTTATAAAATAACTCATTTTACACAAAAGAATTTATAAATTACCTGTTTCACATATTTTTATTTGATCGTCAGACAATAAATTGGTGTTGTTCTATGCGTTGACTGTGTTTGGGTACAACACTAACACCCAATGGAAATCAACATTTGCTTAATCCCTAGGGGCTAGTGTTAGTGAATAGGACATTTGTACATAAAATATTAACACCAGCCACAAAGGTCGGTTCAGCAGACGACAATTTTGCAAAATCGATAACACTAGCTACCGGAAGTTGAAACTTCTGAGGTCAAAGCCTTAACACCAGCTGATTTCCATTTTGGTGTTTAGGCTGGTGTCAGTGTTTATTAAACACTAACACCAGCCTTAAACACCCAACTTGAAATTACTCAATGTGTCTATTCTCATGATGTTTTCATTTGGCTAGTGCGGGAACTTTTTATTCTCGTAGTGGCATTTCATGTCTCACACATATTTGTGTCTTATAAAAGAACTAAATGTATGTTTGAAAGTACATTGATTTAAAGCTGAACTTTAAAGAAGAAAAAAAGTTATGACACCAGGAGAGTTTGGATGTCATTAGACAGGTGTCATTTTGAGAATGGCAAGCATTAAGTCAAAGCCCTCAAAGTGAGAGATAGTTTGGGATTGAAGGTAGGAACTTGGTTAAATTATGGAAAAGTTGTCGCAAAAGCATGTGTCATTCTACTGATATGTGTGAGTCTTGGCTCTTAAGAGACTTTATTCATACAGTTCAGCACTTCAGCTAAAACAAGAAATTGAAACTACCTTGTATCCCAGTCATACTGGCTGCATGTACATATTCCCATGATGTTTTCACCTGGCACATGAGTGTACTATTCATTCTAGCAATGGTATTCATTTGCTCACACATTCTTGTATCTTATAAAAGAATTATGTTCTTTTAAAAGTATATTAATTTCTAGCTAAACATTGAAGAAGAAAAAGGTTATCTCGCCTTGGGAGTGTGGGTGTCATCAGACTGGTGTCATTTTAAAAATAGCAAGAACTCTAAGTCCTCAAAGTGAGAGATATTGTGGAGTAGATAGTGGGGAAAGAGTACATTAACTTTGCTTGAATGCTAACATACATGTATGGTACATTAACATGCCATCCACTTCAACATGTTCCATATTCCATATGTGTTCGTATTTTATGTTTTTAGCATATACCGTTATATGTAAGGTATAATGAACAGGACACATAACAACATATTCCCTTCATATGGTCCCGTGTCATGCAATGAATGAATTGAAGAAGTTGTTGAAGGTTTAGTAGTCCAACAGTCAAAACACTTGAAGATGTGAAGGCTTTGGGTTCAAGCCATAGCAGTGATCTGTAATATTCTACCTCGCCTATCATATCTATTAACAATCGTAACTATTTTCCACTAAAATGGACTCAAGGGCAATATCAACACCCTATTGTACATGCATCCCATAGAAATCATGTTTGGATTATATTGTACGCAATACACTATTGTCATGTTCACACTTTTCAGTAGGTGACTCACTAGGCTATCAAAATTCCTTTGGATTGATTTTTCAAAAGTATTTGCGATCTTTTTTCATCTTCATTTAAAATTTCTTTTATAAAGCACAAATGCGGTAGGATGGATGATGGACTGCATGTACATGTATGTATTCATTTATGTGCAGCTGAGTCACTGAGGTACATTCATGTACAGACACTCAGCCATAGGCGACAGAATATTCATGCACATAAACAGTCATATTGGAAAGTTATGCAAAAGGTACATCCCAGGGACTACTTAAAGGGCAATACAACTGTTGTAATAAGTTCATTTGTATGAAAGCAGATGAGTAAGAGAAACATAATGGCGAGAGTTTGAAATAAATTTGGACTGATAATAAGAAAGTTATGAATGTTTGAAATAGGAGATCACAAAGTCTATGCGTATCTCAAATTGTCAATTTATTCAGTGGATTTTGACGTAGTCGTGCATGGATAACTCACATTTGCAGTGTACAAAAATAACATTCATTTCTGTTCTCCTTTTAAGTGCCTTCTCCCTTGGGGCACTACTCAAAATATATAGTGGGTAGCATACCATTATAGGTTCTCTAAAGAGAAGAAAAAAAATTATATTAGGCGCGTCTTCATCATCTTGAGATTACCAAATATCTCGAGATTGCCAAATAGACCGCTATTTTGGAAATAATCCTGAAGTAATCCTGAAGTAACAAATCGTGTCTTCACTATCTCGAGATTCCACTTCGAAACTTGAAACTCGACCTTGAGAAATTAGCTCGAGATATTTTGCTCAGCGTTAGCGTGTATTGCGAATCTTTGGTCTAGTGAAGACGCACGGGACAAATAGTTGGATATTTTGCAAACTATCACAAGATATCTTGGGATGACAATCCTGACCAAATTTCCTTCTAATTGCTACTTCAGTCTGATGAAGACACAAATTAGCTGGATAGTTTGCGATCGGGATAGTTCAAATAGCTGGATATTTGGCAATCTCGAGATAATGAAGACAGGCCTATTGTGTTGGAACAAATGGGAAAATTGTCCGTCAGTACATAGATAACAGAGACATTACCAATTCCGCCAATTTGAAGAGACCATATGATTACATCTTTCAAAAGTTCTCAACTCTTTCGCTTTCCTCTGGAATATCATGGTTGGATTTTCCTTTAACTACTGCATATCTCCACGATCTATGTACATGTAGATGATAAACAGTCCTTCAACTTTGAATTAAGTATTTCAAAATGATGATAGATGTCATCGTACATATACCATGCAGCACATATTAGTCATCCTCATTGCTCTCACAAAGCCTGTGTGCATTGGATGAATTATGCAGGCAGCTCATGCATCTTTATCCCCCAGTGCTTATCCAAATAGATCCCATCTGAAATTATTGTATATTTTGGCAAAATAGAAAGCGGGGTGATACTTGTATTTCTTACTACAGTTATAAAAATCATGTATGATGATTGAGTGGATTCATCATATTTCATGACGGCATATAGATTGGTACATAATTGTATGTGGGTGTGCATTTTATTTTAAAAGACGGTTTGGGATCGTGGAGTGACTTAGAACAACATGATTTTTTTAAGATGGTAGAAACAGTATTAACAAAAAAGAATGTAATATAAGACACTGATTCAGATTATTTAAATACTTTTGATAATTGTAAAAGTAAAAGAACAAACCTTGGAATGAAAGTAGGTATTACATGTATATTCAGTCAATTCTAAGTATTGCAGAACTATATTTCCAAATAGTTTTCTCATTTGATTAAAGAATATTATGCACATTATATTTTAAAAATCTACAAATTCATGATATGATAGATTTACTATATGGTTTCCTCTCAACCATTCATCAAATGTATGAAATATTGAATTGTATATACTTTGTTACAGAGTGACATATAAGGTTACCTTTTTTGTGATTTTTTTAACAGTTATAGTCTTTCTCCATATGACTTGTAAATTTTAAAATTATGATCATTCACCTAGAATTTTCAAACGGAACAATTGAAGAAAAATATTTTTTTTTAATAAAAAAATAAGAGAACAAAGGTGTAAAACTTGTTCATTGGGTTGTACCAATTAAGTTATTAGACATGTTTAAAACTTGATGACGCTAATAAATTTCTTTCTCCTGTGTTTTATCATAAAGATCCTTTTTATTTTTCTTGTTTCATAGATGTTATAAGCACTACTTTGAGATCCATCAGAAGGCTAAATAGGCCCAGGCGATGGGCCAAAAGTCCTTTACTGGCCAAAACCTGGAAAAGCATGCTGGAAGTTAAGATTATTTTAGAATCCTCTCTGTTTTACTACTAATTATGAATATCCTTTTTATTTTTCTTGTTTCAGAGATGTTATAAGCACCACTTTGAGATCCATCAGAAGGCTACATAGGCCCAGGCGATGGGCCAAAAGTCCTTTACTGGCCAAAACCTGGAAAAGCATGCTGGAAGTTAAGATTATTTTAGAATCCTCTCTGTTTTTCTACTAATTATGAATATCCTTTTTATTTTTCTTGTTTCAGAGATGTGATAAGCATCACTTTGGGATCCGTCAGAAGACTAACTTGATACTAGGTCCAGCAGAGGGTCAACAGAAATCACTGGCCAAGACATGGAATAGTATCAAGTCAGTTGCACAGGTCAAAAAGGTAATTTTCAGTAATTTAATTCTTTTTTTAAATTTATTTTAATTTTGTTTTCCTTAATATTTCGTAGTATATATTTATTTCAAATTCTTAATGCTAGGAAATCATAAAGAAATTAATACTTGGGTTGCATTTGTAAAATAAATGAAAGAAAGAAAGAATATTAAACAAACATGCAAAATATTTAACTGGCTCTAAATAAACAGTAGCAACCTGATAAAATCTCATGTTTATCATACATTATAAGTATATATTTATTCACCATCTATGATAAACAAGATCAGAAAAGCAATATTCTCTGCTCATTTAAAATTAATAAAAGTGGTAAACTAGTAATATAGGGTATGATTGTTTGGGTGAGTAATGGGCTAGAATATGTCAATATACATATACGCAGAATTGTTTTTATCCTGAAAATAAATTTTAAACTACATTTCAAGAAATATGCCTTAAAGTTATGCTGTTGATATATCAGTAAAACATAGATCTATGATAAGAATTCTCTTACTTTGTTTCTTTGTTTGGACTAGAATAATGTACACAAAGTGGTGCAAAGAAAAACTTGCTCAAAATCTTAATTATACTGGCACCAACATTAAAATGCACATACCTGTATATTTATAGTTAACAACTAAATCATTCATACCCTTAATCATTTTTTTGTAATATGTGAACAATTAATTTGCCCCAATTAAAATGTCTTGAGAGTATGACCTATTAAAGCTCACATCTTAGACTTAAAGTATTCAACAAAGGCCCTAATTCAGCCAGTTGACCTTTCATTTTTGAGTTACGAAGAAGAAAAAAAAAAATCTTTACAAGAGGTACGAATAATTCAGTTTGACATGATATATTTTTTTGCCTGAAAAACATGTTAATTGGAGGGCTGTCATCATTGAGTACAGGTGGAGTATAGGTATGATTTATTACTTAAATACATGAGAAAAATAATTGAGTTAGATCCAGTTAATTAACCAATTTGGTTTACAGGATGCGATGTATTTTTGAAAAACAGATACCTTTGTAAAACATCTCAGCACTGAGCCGCACTGAAGAGAGAAAATATCGGAATTCTGTGCTTTTTGTAAGAATGTAAGATCTATGCATCTTAACATGAAACTGATATACCTAACACAAATTATACATGCACCAATTCAATCATCCCCAGTGGCTTTTGCATTATTAACGTAAATGTAATTTCCATCAACCCCTATCATACGCGAGAATGCAATATTCATGCGGATCACTTCTCCTCTTTTTCTCCAATCCTGTTTGATTACTTTGCCAATTGCAGCGCCGCACTCCCGCTTTCTTTCTTCATTTAGTCGATTTGCCATGCAACTTGGGGCGAACAGGGTATTAACAAAACTTGTGGCAGTGCAATTTAGGTCATTTCCTCCCATGTATGTGAACAGGTAATCAACAGAGAGGCAGATATTAATTTTTATTTTTTTTTGATCTTCAGCTTTAGCCCAGGATTAAATTTTTTTCTGTAACACTATAACACTGAAGAGATCTGTGACACAAAAAGAAGAGATGAAACGAATAAACTTTGTATGAAATTAATTTCATCACAAGATGTTTGTACATGTATGCAAACAGTTTGAACTAAATTATTCATATTCTAACCAAGATTTTGTAATTTTTAAGTACAGGTTGTATGTATGTATGACCGGGGTAATAGTATATTTGTAAAGCGCTATAGAGAAATTTGTATTAAAGAGAAGGTTGAGTTCTGGGAAGAGGTGAAAAATAATTCGTGAACTTTATCATTTGTTATAATGCAAGTGTGGAAGAACATCAGATAAGACATGTTCCTTGAAAAGCATGGCTCTTCAAATACCTTCATATTCTACATATGTCATGTTTATCGTAAAACTTGGGGGGATGTTTTCTTCGCCACGTGTTCGTGTAGTCCCATATACATCTTTCTGTGTACAGTGTTTGTAACTTTACCAAATTTGTTATCATTTTGATGATTCCAGAACCTTGCAATACACACAAATTCTTATATGCTAGGGGATCAACCTTTTCTGGTCGATTCCACATCGTTTCTTTCACAATGCAATCGCATGACCACTACTCAACTTCATCTTTAAGCGCTATATAAAAATTAATATTATTATTATTATTATGTGAAAAATTAATTTGTCCCAAGTTATGTTTCTTGATAATGTAACATATTAAAAGCTTACCCGGTACATCTAGAAGTATTTAACGAAGGCCCTAATTCACCTAGACAACCTTTTGTTCTTGAGTTAGAGGTATGAATGATTCAGTTGTTCACTGTATACACTAGAAGGAAAAAAGAAAAAGAAATCACAGAGATGGACAGCGTACTGTGGCATGTGATTGAACCTTCATCAGTTTCCCCACACACTATCCTTTCTCAGATCCTTGATCTGTTTCATTTTGCATTCCTGTTTTCAGAAAGAGGTAAAGGAGCGGGAGAAACTTGAGAGGCGTATTCTGGAGGAGCTGAATCGCATGTTTACAGAGTCCGGTAAGCTGAATTTTAAAGTACAAGTACACATACATGTAGGTCAGTTTGAAGAGACATGTCTAATTTGAGAAGTAGAAACATTTTCATCACTGCATGTGTTGAGAATACAGTTTCACAGGGTTTATTCTTGATTTTTGCTATTCAAATTGAGAAAGATCTAGTTTTGTGGACCTCACCACAGAGCATCTTTATCATAATTGTTAAGTAAACACTTTTTAAAATGCCGCGCTTGAAAAGTGTTAACACTTTACTGGTACTAGCACATATAGGAATGGTGTATATAAGAGGTGTATAAGTGCCATATATTACTACATGCACATTTTCTGATGATGATGGTGATGGTGATGGTGTTGGGGATGGTGGTGATGATGATAATGATGAAGAAGATGATGATGATGATGATGATGATGATGATGATGATGATGATGAGGATGATGATGATGATGATGATGATGATGATGATGGATGTACATGTCATAGCATAAGAGCGAGAGGAAAGGTTTGAACTCACAAACTTTGATTTTATTTTATAGATAGAATAGGTTTCTCCTTTAAAAAGCATGTAGACTGTAGTTTAAGAATGGTCTCTAAATTTGGTATCCCCCCCCCCTCTTCCTTGAGCTATAAATTCTCTTTAAAGTGTAAAAGATAAAATTTTACAGGTGTCAGTAAGCCTGAGTATGCACAGTTAAGTTCAGTGAGTCATGTAGATTTAATGACAAGAGCACATCCTCAGAGTAATGAATTGTGCAAGGCTTGATGCTTGCTTAAAGGCATCGTTTAACAAATGTTAAATCTGAGATGCATGGCCCTATGTGTTATCAGTGTTTTTGATATGGTGTAATATTCAAGCCCTAAAAAAATTGCACTTCAAAAAATCTTTGAGTGACCGGTTTTACCATAATCGTTTTCCCCAATAGACTGTACTGTTATGCATAGGAAAACGCAAAATTTGATTTTGATTTCAAATCATAAATATCTTGATAATCAGACAGCCGATCGGCTTGTAAAAGTCATGGGGTTCCTGACTGACCTAAAGGTTTATAATTATCATTGCAGCCTGAGTTAAATCCAGGATTTTGATTCAAAATCTGAGACAAAGTCACCCAATCCCTTTAAAGGTCTTTAGTCTGGGTATGTGTAGTTTTTTTAAACATCTATTCCTAGTTCAGTTCAGTTCAGTTCAATTCAATTTAATTCAATTTTTTTCTCAATGAATCAGATAAAAAGGACAGAATATATTGTTTTGTGGCTTGCAGCAGGGTTTACATGTAAAAAGTGTCAAAATGCCTATGACTTCAAACATATGAACATATTAGATATACGTATGTAGTTACATTCCATTCTCTCTTTTAGTATTTGATAGAGGGAGATTGTGTAATGGTATACATTTATATGCAAGGGTGATAACGACCTTCCACCAGCAGCAAAACATTATGAAATCGATAACCAAAAGACAAAGAAAAACAAAAGACAAAGAAAAACAAAACATCATAGAAAATAATAACATGTAAGCTACATGTACGTACAATTAGTGTAATAATAATGAAATATCTCATCCATGTACTGACGTTCAGTATTTCTCAAAAGGTCCGTTCCAAGGCTTGTGAAAGAAACTATACATGTACATGTAGAGTAAATGTTTATTGATCACTTTACATACATCAAATTGGACACCTTATAAATGACATTATTACACATGATGAATCATCATCAGTCAATAATGGCAAAACAGACAGACCGGCTAGACTTTATCACCCTGTATAGTAATATACATGAACGCAAATGTGTGCATTACTGTGAAAGCATTTGTTGATAGATAGATCAATATCGTCTGTATGGAGCCAGAAGCGCATCAACTCATACCCTTTTAAAGCCACTCTAAAGTGTTGGGAGCCCCACAAATTTGATGGCAAAATTTCACTTAAATTGTATCATAATGTGAAAGAGGATGTTATTTAAGACACATTTCTGCCAGGATTTTCCAAAAAAAATCTGTTTGAAGTCAAATATTGATGAAAGAATACAAAATTTATGTTTTCTGCGTACAACAGAAAACCCAAATTATG
>BEXV01000780.1:115689-143970 GCA_003118195.1 Hemicentrotus pulcherrimus | reverse complement strand
CACACCCCCAATAATTTTTACCGGGAGGAGAGACCCAAGGGTTAAGTGATTCAATTTACTTTTTGCCTCCCAGGCACAGGTGACGTCAAATACTTGATAATAATGCCTCAATTTTTGCAATTTGCAACTCAGGTGTTAATGTTGTCTTCCTTCTTTTAAAGAACTCCTGCAATATTTGAAAGGTGCATTCCTGAGACATATTTTGCAATGCTTTAATATGCTTATTGACATTTGTTTTGTTCATGAAATTTTAAATTAATGATTCATTAATTTTTAACAACTTATTTTGAATGTGAGTTATTTTGATACAAATTTGGAGGAATATTATACATTCTGCATGTCCATGTGTCCAGTACATATAGTTTACCACATCAATCCATGCTGAATCTAATTGATAACTATCACCGTTGTTACAATTTTTTGAAATGTTATGGCCAGTGTCCTTGAAGTGTTTCCATCAATTCATATTTTAAAAATAAGAAAATTATGGAAATCTATTTCTTACCTCTTTGACCTTATACACCAACACTACTGTATGTATAACAACTAGATTATGATATTTCGAGCTAGAAGTACACATTTTGTGATTTTTGACTCTTTTCTTCTCCAACAGACTGGTTTTACTACAGTCCTACCGGTGACCTGACAAACTCCATCCAGAGGCAACACACCCATGAAGGAGCAGGTTATGATGAAAGGTTCTTCTGGAACCAGCACATGCTTCAGGATATCTTAGATACTCAGGTGATTATCTCTTTAAAAAGCAACAGGTGTTTGGAGCTTTTATGCCCATGTTCAGACATGATGTTTTAACCCCCCCCCCCTCCCCCCCCCCCAAAGAAAGTAATATTAAATAGAATAACTAGTTTTCAAGTATGTAAATCAAAAGTCTTGTGGGAGTTAAAACAAAGTAGCTGCATGCAAACGGACCCCTGAGTGTACCGGTACATGCAGAACAGTTCATTGAATTAATGTTCAAACACATTGTCCACTGTCTTTTTGTTTAGGTACATTTTTTAATTTCACTGGAACTTATTTATATTGGCAATCAAATAAGTATTACAAATATAACGAGTTTTGAATTGGATCCCTCTTAAACCATAAGCCTATGTAAAAGCATCATAATTGCATTTTCAAGTGTAGGGAAAATCTTGTCTTGTAATTGCCATACAATGAATTTTTAAAGTCTCACTTTTCATAGCACAACCGCCATGTAACCTCTTAAAGGGACTGGGTAACATTGTTCAGATGAGAGAAAATGGTGCTCAGGTAGTGACTTCAATGCTCGATGTTCAATTAAATATGAAAGTTTGAGTGAAAACAGACCGTTATTAATGATGATAATTGGGAAAACTAATCTGATCAATGCCTTATTTTCCCAAACTATGTTACTACAATTTAATTACATTCTAGGTGAATGTAAATTGTCACAAAGAAATGAATTGGCTTTATATACCATTCTAGACATGTAAGTGTTGTAAGATTTTTAAAAGCCTGTCTTATGTCTTATTTTCATGGAAAAACAGTTGTTGGGAGAATTTAATGTTAGAGAGTGTTGCACACTGATGCCTTTAAAGAAAAACATAAATATCTTTGTTGTTTGAAAATTATTTTAGGAATTTTTTTGCATGTTCGAGAGTTAATACTGTAAAAAGAATATGAAGGTAATATTTCAAACAAAAATTACCCCATTTTTTTCATCAACCTTCAACAATGTTTAATACCGAGTCACTTTAATGCTTGGAGAATATAAGGACTCAAGGAAGAATGAGAGTGACGATTCAAAGCATGAGAGTGACGATTCAATATGGTTGGAAACAGGATGTCATTGATCCTGAGGAAATTAATTAATCAAAGTCTTTAAATAGATGATATTCTTCTGTCAGGTGATGATGAAACTCACGTTCCTTGAAGATGTAAACTCTCAAGATTGCTGGGTGCTGACATGGTTCATACTTTTATTCTACATACCCTACAGTATAGTGTAGTTTTAGATTTATATGTACCGGTATGTAAATCTAACACTACACTGTGTTACATTACACTGCGCTACATCACTCCACATTATTTATTTATTTATTTATTTATAAATTATTGTTTGGTCTTCCTAGAATTCTCCTTCCTCTCTCACTTTCTTTGATTATACAAACATTAAACTTTAGATTGAGGAATATAAAATACACTTAATTATACATACCGGTAACTCTAAGTTGCACAATTCAAATTGAAATTCTCCCTATTAAGGCCAAATCAGTTTTTGGACCAAACTATGCAAAACATGTGTTATTTACATTTTCCTAAGTTAAAGTTTGCATAAAAGTCACTTTTTGTTTGTGGTCTCAACAGATTAATAATAATTATAAAAAAATGATAAAAATGTTGGTTAGAAAGCGCTTACCACCGAAGTCTCTAAGCGATATAACAAACAAAAGAGACTGATAAACAATGAACAAAACAAAAAAGTTAAAATAAACCTACAAATTACAATACATATGAAATACACATCAATGTGACAAGAGTAAGTTAATCATCAAAATCAAATTTGAATAAATGTGTCTTAAGACAAGTTTTGAATTGGTTAACAGTTTGACTTCATATGCAGATTTAAATGTTTAACAATTTTCTTAAAACCATTATTACATGTGAGTGGGTATGGAGATGGAGATGCCAATAGTGAAACTTACAGTTGTAAAGGTTGTCGTTAAAATAATTTTCCAGCACAATGTATCTTGCACTCAGTACATGTAAAGTACATTCATCTTTTCATTCAGAGTTATCAAGAGGTTTCATTAGTTGCAGCAAGATTGCGGCAAAGTTATTAAACCCGAGCGAAAAGAAAGTAGAGGAAATGCACATGTAAAATATTATAGACAAGGAAGTTTATCTGTATATGTACCGTAATTCATTTTCATGGAATTTTCATTGACCAGCAAAATGACATAAGAAATACCAAACTATTTGAAAAGCGTAAATTAGAGGCAAGGAAGTAATAAACATGTAGTGACCCAAATGTTTGCCACAATAAAACAAATATGTGTGTATTTTTCAATTTAAGAGCATTTTTATGGGAATAATATTATGTTGAATTTATTAAAAGTGGAAGTCTCATATTTCAAACATTCATGACATACTTGTTATTGGTCAGATTTATTTCAGACTTTCACCATTCTGTTAATCTTATTTTTCTGCTTTCATACAAATGAACTCATGACAAGGGCAAAATTGCCCTTTAAATTCTATGCTGAGTGACTGTACTTCACATCTATTTCTCCCCACAGAACAAAGAGCTAGCAATGCCATGGATCATCCCCATTGTCCAGGGATGTGTTCAGATTCGCGAGTGTCGCATGACGTTTGCGCCAGAGGAAGGAGCCCAAAGTGGAGGCAGCGGTGCAGACAGCGACGACTCGGACATCAAATTCAACCTCATGCTCATCTCTAGGAGAAGCAAGTTCAGAGCAGGTAATTCAAATTAAAGCCCCACTGCACTACTTGTAGCTACTTGAAATAAAATGTTAGAAATGTAAAAGTTATGCATCGATCCTCCCCACTCATCATGCATATGTTTAGTAATGTAAAACGGGTAAAGAAGAACAAGTTCTTGTTTTTTTTAATATTTATAAGTGATAATGAACAGGGTTTGCCTCATACCTGGAGATAAGCATATTATGTCAAACTCTACTGATTGATATTCGTTGCCAGCCTTTTTTTATGGTATTCCATTATACAAATTGTGAAGAAATGTAATTCTGTCTTTTGTGTGCGTCTTCAAGGAACCCGATACAGGAGAAGAGGGATAGACGAGAGCGGGGCATGTGCAAACTACGTGGAGACGGAGCAGATCTTACAGACTGCTGAACACTCGGTGTCCTTTGTCCAAGTCCGAGGGTCAGTACCGGTCTTCTGGAGCCAGCCAGGCATCAAGTACAAACCTCCTCCAAGGATAGATAGAGGTAGGTCGCTGTAATGTCATTCAAGTTAACTACAGTCAAACCTGTCTATTAAGGCCAACCCAGTGATCACAAAGCCTGACTTGACTATGTAATTCATTTGCATAATGTATGTGAATCTGAAGGGATCATGGATGTTCCACTTTGTTTTAATTTTTAGAAGATAGAAGATTCCCTTCCAGATAATTACTAAAAAACTTGACATTAACCCTAGATGAAATTTTCTTTTACTGTTGATGATGATGAAACCCAAGTGGCTTTCAAAAGATACTTTGAGAAGGACTTGAAGCGATATCGTAATGTAGCCATTATCCGTTGGATTGAACAAGCTGGCAGTGAGGCTATAGATACAAGACAAAAATGATAATCTAAAAATTATATGATAACATTATGTTCAAACATATTTTTTCTGACTGTAGATGATGACGAGAGCCAGGAAGCTTTCAAGACTCACTTTGAGGAGGACCTGCAGCGATACCGTCATGTAGCCATCATCAGTCTGATCGAACAGGCCGGCAGAGAGGCTATCGTAGGCTCAGCCTTTATGAAGCATGTTCTATTGTATGACAGCCCCAAGCTGACCTACATCACATTTGACTTCCATGAATACTGGTTAGTACTGGTTTGGACTTGTTACAACCAGATGTGTGTATGAGAGCCACACGAAAGACAGTGGTATTTACTTACAGACGGTGTGTAAAATTTGAATAGTTACCCAATTCCATCAGAAAAGAAGGATCAAGGGAAACAAGAAATAAGAAAGGCAGTCTAATCACAAAGTGTTTGCAAAATAGAGATGTAGAGACATTTCTCAACTTTTTATTATCTTTCTCAATCATATACACAGGGTATCGGTAGATTGATAGGAAATTCCCCTCAATGGAACAAGAAAAGTGATCTGATATACAGGTGGTTATCGAAAATGGGAATTGATGGAGAAATTTTAAATATTGTAGGCTTTTATGTAATTTTTTGATTATTGTAAATAATATCTTATTTTGCAGTCGAGGCCTACGTTTTGATAGAGTGTCTGTTCTTCTGGAGAGCATCCGGGACGTAATCAAGGAAATGAGATACTGCTGGTAAGTGGAAACCAGGGTAGTGTTTCACAAAGACTTAAGATCAACTTAAGTTGGACTTGAACTATGGCAGGCTGTTCATGCCACTAGTTCCTCTAACTATTTCTAGCATTGGTTTCTCAAGGGACATACAAATCATGGTCACAAATCTACAGAATTTATATCTTGTGATAGTTCATTATTGAAGGAAACAATATTATCTAAAGATCATAATTTCTAAGGGTTTTTTCCTCCAATTTTACATCTGGTTCAAGACTTTTTAAGGGCCTGAATGGCCTGCCATTGTTCAAGTCCAACTTAAGTCAACCCCAGTCTTTGTGAAACACTCCCCAGGTTTCATATTTCTTGAAACCATATAGTGCAGTGGTAAATCCCCAATAAAGATGATTTCAAATGTATTTTTGATATGAAACTCACAATACCAATATCAAAGTGAAACAGATTTTCTATGAGATATAATTACACAGGTACAAAGTGAAACGTGATGTATAATACTTGGCTGCATAATGAATGCATCGCCTGTTTAGAGCCAGAAGGGCGTTAACTCTGGGTGAAAGTATATGATTTAATGCCCTTCTGGCTCCAAACAGCCTGCATGTTTGTGTAGCCATCACATTAAAAAGCAATGAGAAAACTGTATTATTTACTGGAGAGTTTGACGAAGAAAAATAAATTCTTCAGATCTTTCAAAAATGTATGAGACGAGAGACACATTTATTTAGGATAATTTGTGATGAGACAATAGATAGTCTTCCAGACATTCAGGTTAAGGAGGTGTCTTTAAACTAAAAATAGTTACAGTTAAATAAAGATTTCAATAGATTATTACAATATCAAGATTGAAAGGAAGAAATGTTATGTGTGTTGTTTCAAGTAGATGTAAAAGGGTTGATTCTATGTCCAACTCGCTGGTTTGCATAAAAGTATGCCCAAAGAATGTCCTTGATCATAAAATTTTATATCATGAAATTAATGTGTCCCCCACCCATGCAGGGCTGATGCTGAGGGAGTGATACTGGAGCAGAGAGGTGTGTTCAGGGTGAACTGCATGGACTGTCTGGACAGGACCAATGTGGTTCAGACGGCTCTAGCCAGGGTGGTGCTCAGAACACAGGTAGGTACTTATACAGTAGGCTTGCGGTTGCACCATGTGAGAGAGAGGGAGGATTGGTGAGTCCTGAAAAGGACTCTCGGTAATCTTTCTTGAGTGGGTGTAGTCCTGAAAAGGACTGTTGGTGTAGTCTTGAAACAGACTGTTGGTTATCTTTCTTAGCTTATAGTTCTAAGGAGAACTATAGCGCCGGTTGGAGAGGATGGGTGGTAGGAGTGGCTTCTAGGTATAAGTACTTGTTGAGTGGTTGAAACGGATGATGGAATACAATACCTTGTGGTTCTGTGATTCTGTCCTTTTTATTACATTCATGAACTGGATCATTGATGAGACAGAAATGAAATCTCAGACCTTATTTATAATTTCCAGGAGTCAACTCTTTGATGTGAACTATAATTATTATTATTATCTATTCGGCAAAAACAAAGAAAATCATTGAATACAAAACGCGAGTACATTTGGAAAAGAGTCGCCTGGATGCCGGGTCAAGAAAAGTCACATAGTGTACTGTTGCATTTATTGTACCACCGTTCATACTACAATGCTGATGTAACCTTTAACAGCTACGCAAGTTGGGCCTGCTGCTACCCGAGCAAAGACTTGTCCCCAGCATCAAGACGATCTACCAGGACATGTGGGCCAACAACGGGGACATCGTCAGCCGGCAGTACGCTGGGACGGCCGCCCTCAAGGGAGACTACACCAGGACAGGAGAGAGGAAGTTAACAGGGCTGATGAAAGATGGGTACAACTCAGCGAGCAGATACGTGCAGAACCAGTTAAAGGATGCCTTCAGACAAGTGGCAATAGGTCAGTTCTGTGTTCATATTTCAATATTTGCTTTATTTTTTATTATCTCGAAAAACTCATGAGATATCTCAACAAACTCATTTATTTGGGTTTTTTTTATAACTTCCCCTTTTCCATTATTGGTAAATATTTGAATGTACTTCTAGTGAAAGATTTTTATGTTATTTACAGTACTTTTTGCAAAAGTATGTGTTATTGTTTTGTGATTTTAATGGAATTGAATAAACTAAATTAAATCAAATTATTTGCCATTTCTGTTTGTCACTGGATAGTGATTGAATGTGATGTGTTGAAAATGGCAGAAATATCAACCAGAAGATTTTCTTGTTAAGTAAAATGAGCAGTTGTCTTAAAACTGGGAAGTCTTGATCTTGAAACCAAGACAATGAGCTAGGAAGGAAATAATTCTCAATTCTTTGGAGTAGATTTCAAGCCAAATGTCCACAATATGATTAAGTGGTAACATCATTACTCAATCTNAAAAATGTGTATTCAGAGCCTGTTTTGGGGTATGACATATGTTATATAGAATCATCTTAATCCAGATTCTCATTGAATATGAGGTTAAATATCTCACAACAAAATGCACTAGATTGTACAATTCTGAACCCCAAATTTGAAAAATTTCCCTACCGTGGAAGGGGGGATACCCCCCACCCACACCCTCGCTTTGGTTCGCGAAAGTTTTTCAGTGTTTTTTATGAACAGCACTTTTCATGCCTGTACAATGGCCACTTTTTTTCTGTTTCCCTTGGTGACCTCAAGAGATAACCATTTTGCTTTGTTGCCCACAGATTTAATGTTGGGGAACCAAGAGATCCAAGAGGATCTCACATTGATTGACGAGCAGAAGGCGTCCGCTGAG
Organism: Hemicentrotus pulcherrimus; assembly: GCA_003118195.1. Lineage (NCBI taxonomy): Eukaryota > Metazoa > Echinodermata > Echinoidea > Camarodonta > Strongylocentrotidae > Hemicentrotus > Hemicentrotus pulcherrimus. The sequence continues at coordinate 136,155 of BEXV01000780.1, read as the reverse complement.
ATGGGTAAAGATGTCTGGGATGGTGTGGACGAGGAAGATATCAAACAGAGGATTCAACAATGCTCCAGGTTACTACTACCAAAGAATGAAGCCAAGATGAATCTAGGAGGCTGGGTTCTTATTGATTGTGACTCAGGGTAGGTGAAAATGAGTACATTGTGCCGAATGCATAAATAGTAGCAAAAGATCAAGCGCAAGCAATTGTTTAAATCAGTATTTATAACCATTTGCTTTTGATCAAAGCTTTAGTTTGCCTTTAGCAAGCAATTGCTTACTGTTTCAACGATAGCGACGTCACGCCGATGCGATAATACCATTAATTGGCGAACAAAGGCAGGTTTTTGCCAAGTAGCGGAGTGTGGCCTCCATGCTTTCCACCGGTGTCAGATATCCTCCCCATTTCTCATCACTTTCATGCATGAATCTGTGTGCTAACCAATCAAAGAATGAAGAAATGATCAATCATAAATGTTGGGCTCTCATTGACTATTATTGAGCATTGATATTTTTTGTATAGAACTAACATCCTACTGAGCCTTACTAAAAATAAGATTTATTATAAAAAGATTAAAACTTCATACAATCCCACCAAAGAAAGAATGTAAGATGAACCTGGAATGCTTGGCTCTGAATTACTATTACTCAGGGCAGGTGAAAGAGCACCATCATATTGTTGATGAGTAACATCTTACTAGAGCTTCCACTATGTACCATTCAAGCAAGTTACAAGCAGCATCATCCAAATAAAGTTGTGTTCAAAATGTTATCCAATCTCATCGACTGTTTTGGGGGTTATGTAGAAGACCTATACTACTGTTTGTATTGTTAGAGCCATCGTAACATCAACAACTTTTTTTTTCCAAAATCTTATTTTATGCTCTTGTTATATTGTTACTTTTCCTTTGAATACAGGGATCTTGATGACAGTGGTGAGGATGACAGAGACATCATTCTGATCATATCAGAGAAGGCTTACTACATTGCAAGGTAGGTACAGTCTAACCTGTCTTAGTGGCCACCTCTCTATAAAGGCCAAGTAATTCGCTTTTCTTGAGAAAGAAATGTGTGTTGTTGAACCTGTCTGGAAAGGCCACCTGTCTACAGTGGTCACTTTTCCTGTTATCCTTGAGTGGCTTTTATAGACAGGTTTGACTTAACATGTATAATCTAGTTTTATTATGCAAACTATATCCTTTTACAACACTTTGAGCGACTTGGGGCAGCTGGGCTAAAGCCTTGACTACCAGTATGTCACAATCCACGGACCAAAATGCCAGTTTGAGATTCGCATAGACCAATGATCTTATATTTCAAGTATTCATGGCTAAGGCTTCCTAATTATTGGTCTGATATATTTTTTAACTTTCATCATTATGTTTAACTCTTTATCTGCTTTCATACAAATAAATGAACTGCAAGGGTTGGATTGCCCTTTAGGGAACCTATACGTGAGGACCACCTGCCTATGAAGACCACTTTTCTTGACTCCCTTTAATCAGGTTTTACTGTACTTTCCACTAGTTACCAATTATCTCTATTGCAATTGCCATTCTTTTGTCTCTCTATCTTTATTTAGCTATGATGATGAAGCAGAAAAGATCACCCAGTATGAAAGGATACCGATAGATGCAATGACTGCTGTGGGCATAGGTAAATAACCAGTTCTCTGATTCTCGTTTTCTTTGACATCTGGAGCGGAGCTAGTTTCTCGAAACTTATGGACATCCCATAAAAAAGGCATATTAATTTCAAAACACAGGTTTCAATGGGATGTCGTAAGAAGTGAGACTTATGACGGTTTCGAGAAACGGCCCCCAGATTTTGTTTTAATCCTTTGTTCATAACAAGTGGGATATGGAAGATATTCATGCAAAAATACATGTACAACAGCAGTCTTGGAGATAACAAAGGACTGAATGTGTCACTCTTGCAAAACAAAGTTTTGTTTCTATTTAAATTCATTGTTGTCCTTGGAAATTTCCTCAGGAATTTTGTAAGATTATTGTTTTATTCAACATTGTGATCCAAACATCTGATTATAAAGGGGAACAACTGATCTGAGAAATATTGACTAAACAATTTATTGAAATTCTTGCATTAGTTTATTGTTTTGGTTTCTTTGTTAATAGTGCTTCGTTTACAGCTTTAGAGAAGCATGTACAGTCAAACCTGCTTTATTGACCACCTGTATAGAAAGACCACCTGTCTACAAACACTACATTTTTTTGTTACCTTTGGAAATGGTTTCTCATTGAAACATGTACTAAAGTAACCTGTACATCAAGACAACATGCCTATAAAGACCACTTTTCCTGTCTCTCAGTGGGTGACCTTTATAGACAGGTTTCACTATTTTTGCATCATATTGACCATGTGGGTTTGATTACCTTCAGTTTAATTTCTCCTAACGATGATTCTATGATTCCTCTTTGTCAGGATCAGCAACGACGTTCTTCTCCCATGCCAAACAGCGCTGCGTGCGCATCTATCATTCTGTTCAGGGTCAGGATGGTTACTTCAGCACTCTGAAAGCGCTACCTAGTCAGTCCAAGGAATCGGCTGAAGGTTAGTACCGCAGTAAAAAAATGACAAGGGTTCTGAATTAGAAAGCATATATATTAGTCATATGCATATTATTCAACACAAGTTCATTTTTTTTGGGGGGGGGTGTTGACTATCTATGTTTTCTTCTCTTATGTAATATCCAGAGATGCCGACCAGTACAATAATAAGAGTGAAATACGATATTAAAATCTTAAAATATGATTTTTCTTTTTTTTTCAAACAACAACAACAACAAAGCAAACCATAAAAAATCAGATTTTTTAGGATATTCAGTCTGTTTTTTGTGTCAAGAGGTTGGCATCTCTGAATATCTACGCGGCATTTATCTGTTGCCTACTTTTCTGTTTTTGAGGCAGTATATTATCTCACTTATATCTTGCTTCCTTACTTGAATATTATCACTATGAACATGACAGACAAAGAAAGCGGACAAAATGTACAGTTTCTCAGGTAGACAAAGGAACATCCCTTAACTGCTATTATGTAAAAATGTGTAGAACAGGTGAATATGCATGTGACACCTGTTCTACATATTTTTTACATAATAGCAGTGAAGGGATGTTCCTTTGTCTATCTGAGGAACTGTATATTTTGTCTGCTTTCTTTGTCAGTCATGTTCATAGTGTATGTATGAGAGAATTTATGTACACTGCAGTCAATTTTTTATGAACTTATGTTTTTGATTTGTTGTTTATTCCAATCTTTGATTTAATTTTCTAAATTCATTTTTTTTTTTATATATCACTTTTTAATTTCAGATATCCTTCATGCTCTTGTAGAAGCCCTTGCAAAGGCCAGAGCAGCTAATAATCTGGGGCTGAAGGTGGTTGAGGACAAGATGGAAAAGTAAGTATTCATTTCTGTTTTTCCATTGCCGTCAGAAAATCACTCCCCTTGGTCAATGCAGACGTCGGCAAAAAATTGATGGAGGTACGACTGTTCTACATGTAGATGATAAATTTCTGAGTAAAACCTGCACTTGGTCTGTTGTATGACTTGTCAATCGTGTTTTATACAATCTAAAGTAAAAAAGTTTCAGAAATAAAGTTGTTATTGGTTGTGGTGTTATGGGTGTCTGCAATCTCTTGTTAGTTTGTCCTTTTTCAGACTGTGTGCATTCTAATCATACATATTTCTACTTGTCTTCGTTCACCAGGAAAAAAAGCAGGGTCTCCCAAGAGGTAATCCGTCTCACATCCCAGAAACGTTTCACCATGTGGTTACAGGACAAGTTTGTTCCAGAATCGGTCCTTGCCAAGCGTAAAGGAGGCAACCAGGGTGGTGAGCAGAGCCCTTCTGATCAGCCCAGCAGCCGTCTGCTTATCAAACCAATCAGAGCACAGGTCATGAGCAGATACTTCCAGTCCATGGGCGACAAGGTCTCCAATCTTAACCCCCTGAAGAAGGTACGCTTACGGAAGAGGCAGTCCAATCCGCAGACGGAAAGCATTGGGATGGAGAACCGTGCTTTAGCTGAAGGAGAGGAGAGCCAGGATGAACTAGATGGCATCGATGACAGTGATGACGAGATCCTGCTTGATTCGTCGTCTAGCGATGACACATCGTTTGATGGGCTGAGCTTGGGAGCCTGTCTGGAAATCCTGGGAGGAAATGCTGATGTGGACCCAGAAGATGATACTCATAACAACAGTGTGGTTTCTCACGATGGAGAGATCGTTCTGACGACATGCGGCGTGCTGGCTGTAGATCAGGAACGTAACATGAGAAGTCTGAACCTACGAAGGCTAACGCCTCGAAAGAACTACCACCGTGATGCTGCTGATAATGCTAACATGATTGCCAATGCTAACGAAGAGAGGGTGAGGAGAGGAAGACTGTTGTCAGATGGTGAAGATCAGAGTAGGAAGTACAACACCTTAGGACGGGCAAGAACACCAGCCCCAGTGGATGCTATAGATGGACCTGATGCTTCTATCAAAGCCCTTGCAGACTCTCAAGGTCAGGTTGAAGAATTGAATGCCAATATAACAAGAGATTCAAATCTAACAAACAAGGACGACACACTCCCTCAATCTCCACAGAAGCGGCTATCTAATCCAGTCGTGCGATTGCCATCCCTCGATGACAATTTCGGTCCCTTGGACTTGACCGTCAACCCTCTTCCCGAAAACTTCCATGATCATCTCCTCGCTGAAAACCTCCGAATAAAGTACCGTGCTCACAGCGAAAATTCGCTTCAGGATTGCTTTATGAGCACTACGTCTACCGAAAAGACAGAGACTGACAGTATTGGAAGGGAAGGCGCTCAAGCGACCATCAGCAAGATCGCTCTCGGGTTCCGTACCTTGGGCTCGATGAACTTTAACCGGTCCGGGAACCTTCGGGCGGAGCAGCAGAAAGAACAGATGCAGATGGAGATGAAGATGAGAAGGGAATGCAAGACAAGATTTATACAGCTTTGATTATGACCAAGGTTAGGGACAAATAGTTCATCTCCTCAGAGCTAGAAGGGCATTAATTCACATCATTTAACTTACATGAGGGTGAATGCCTTTGTTGCTCTTAGCAGACTAGTTGTACATGAATCTTGTAATTCTTTAGAAGGCATATATATATTTACAGGCGGGCTGCGGGTCTTTGTATACAGGTAACTTTAATACAGGTTTCATTGAAAATATCTGTCAAAGGAAAGCACAAAATGTAGGCTTCAAACACTGGACACTGGAAAATGGACACTCTTCCTTATTCAAAATCATATAAACTGTCAACGAAATATATTAAGATTTGTATCAGATTGAAGAAAAATTACTACTCTACCGACGTTTATTAAGATCAATGCTGGTAGTTGTTAGATTATGTATAGGGTATCTCTTACTGGAAAATATATACTTAATTCTCTATGAAGTACACTGTACATAGAATTTATTTAACTTACCTTTCATCATTAAGAAAAAAATTACTCTGAACAGTATCGTGTCGTGATGCATATAATAAGGGGAAAATAGGTATTCATTGGCAAGAAAGTAATGTACACATGTAATCCTACATTTGTTTGAAAATATCTAATATACTCTTAGTAATTTCGTTTAATATAATTTGATGTTTGCACATGGGGGAGAGATTGTTTCTTCAGGATATTGGTGTGAATAGTGATCTCTGTTTATATAAATATAACGTTTTAAGATCAACTGAAGTAATGAAGTTCTCATGCAGTTTACACCTGCAAGCAATCTGTACTGTAAGACTGGAAACTTTTGTGATTTGTAAAAGACAGCTACAAAAAAAGACAGTGTGTTTAAGGCAAGAAACGTTGTGACTTCAATGAATTCAATGTTGGATACATTTTTTAGGTTATGGCACAAAAGGTTTTTGAATTTGTACCACTCACGGAATTCACACAAAAAAATTGTGCAACAGTTTCTGCTTTTTTAGTATAATTATGTGGAGCCATGATGCTGAGAAATTCATTGACTGTTAATTTTGTAATGGTTCTAAGAATTACCAAAGGCATCATTTGTTTAATCCTTAAAATATCACTGTATATTTTGTGTAACTCGGATGAGTGTCATTTAATTTCATGGTGGATCCAATGGGTTAATGGCTGCTTGTTAGAAAACACACCAGTTGAATAAAAGTCTATATGAGGGTTGAATAAAAGTCTATATGAGGCTTGAATGTAAAACCAGGTGAAGGTGAGGGGGTCTAGAAGTGGACATACTTATTTACCTACAAAATGACCTGCTGTCACGTCTTTTGGATGATGACGTTACAGGTCTGTACCCAGGTGTACATGTAAATACAGTGTTGTATTCATATTTTATTGATGCACATCTGTAATCACCAATCATTTCACTGACTGGTGTGCATTCAGTTGCTGCACATTTGTTTGTGATAACTTTAGAATATGTTCTAACTTGAGCACAAAAAGTGGAAGATATAATGGCTTTTCAGATATACACACGCAAGGAGTAATGCTCTAAGCCGTGCTGTGAGCAGATATATTTGGAATGATAGGCTGTTGGAATTATAAAAATATCTTTAATTTGGACAAATCGCTATTTGGCTACATTTCTCAACTCTATTTCAGAAATTCTTTCCACCATATCTGAAAAGTGGTTTCTTTCATCCTTTTTATCATGTGTAGCAATGTTTTTAGATCAGACATTTGTTAAATATAAATCTTGCAACTCTGTCTTTGTGAACAAGCTTTGGACTCTCTACAGCCAGTAACAATATAACTCTCTTGCCATTGAAGCAATAATGATTTGTTGCCTTTGTTGTTTTATCCATTTTATTAGCATAATTGTGACAGTTGGTAAATAAGTTGTTAAATGGATTTAACATTTGTCAAGCCAAGTTTTTCTTTCTCTATTTCAATGAATTGTCTGTTCAGTGCCAGAAGGAATTTAACTCTGTGTTAATGTGTATTAGTAAGCACTCTTCTTGCTCATTACACACTGTATATCATGTTTCAATTAGTTTTAGCTTCATTTGGCACCATACATGTATAATTACTACAGCTGAATATTTAAGGCCCGGTCACACTGAGAGGACGCATGGGTAACGCACGGCCAGCGAATGGTCCATGCATGCAATTTTGGCCAGTGCGTTGTCGTGCGCCCAACTTTTGACACCAAATGCATAGCGTGTTGCTAGCGCGCTGGACGGATGGTCCACGCATGCAATTTTGGCCAGTGCGTTGTCGTGCGCCCAACTTTTGACACCAAATGCATAGCGTGTTGCTAGCGCGCTGAGCGCATACAGGGCGCATACAGGGCGCATACCGTACGCATACAGACCGTACCCAGAGCGCACATGATAACAACTACCACGAATGCACAGCGTGTTGCTAGCGCGCTGGACGAATGGTCCACGCATGGCCAGCGCATTGGAAATCGGAAAAGGCTGTGTGCCTAACTTTTGTCATGATTTTGGAAAAGATAGCTAGCTGACACAAAATGCACAGCATGTAGCTAGCGCGCTGTGCGTATACAGGGCATGTGTCCCGGGTATGTCTGGCACACACAGCGAATGACGACGAATGCATAGCGCTGGTCCAGCGCGCTCGACGAACGAGTAACGAGTGATGACGCACGCCTAGTGAACGACAATGCACTGGCCAAAATTGGAAATTTTCCATGCGCCGGCCGTGCTTCCCGCATGCGTCCCCTCTGTGTGACCGGGCCTTAAATTAGAGAAATCAATGATTTTTTTCTCCAAGAAACATATGTAGGTTATGTCCATTTTGGGGATAATGTTCTCATGTACATGTACAATTCCTAAAACTCTAAAAGTAATACTTTTTTTAAATCTCTTTATTTGAAGGTAGTGAACTTTTTACCAATCAGTGTAGGGTCAGTTTTAGATGTTGAATGATAGTCTACATGGTTTTATGGAAACGTAGGAAATCAAAATTGTTGATATTAATCCCCAATTTTATGCAAAAAGAAATCAGCTTAACTGTAATGTGGAATTTGCTTCTTGTTTTATGTATAGAAAGATTACTTAATTGAGAATAGAATGAATGTATTATAATGCTCTTTCAAAGATTTGACTCCAATTACAGATGTTAGATAAACAATTTTTTTAATGTATTTATGTTCAAGAGGATATATATTTTGGAGAAAAAATAAATACATAATTGTACATCCTATACATAGTGAAACATAATATTATGCACTTAATGTCTTTTATAGAGTTACAGTTCACATTTGTTGTACATGTTGTACTTGTATCATGTTAAAATGTAGATAAGTATGTGGAAGATGTGTAGAGATGATGTTAAAAAGTGATTTTTAGAAAGTTTCAGGTAATTTGTGGAATATTCTGGTTATAGTTAGCATATTTAATCTAGACATGAAGGCATCAATTAGCAATTCGGTATATTGGTTGTAACAGTGGTTTGAAAAACTGGAAATGAAGAGTGAAGAAATTTAACAGCAAACTAAATACAGTTTATTTGCTTATCCCCCCTCCCCCCTTATATTAAAATGGGGAAACACCACTGTTGTGATCACATATTACAGACTAGGAAATATATTCAAAAGTGTCAGCTACGGTATTAAAAGAAGAAAAACAATTGTCTTACACTTTCTTGATCATTGCCAAAACTGGGACCGTTGCTTAATTTCTGTCAGGTAACTTGCAGATAACTTTTGGCATGTTGCTAATCTAGGCAGAAGATATGCTATTTAAATATTTTGATTATTATTTTATTATTTCTTCTTGTGAGTTGGCTGTACCCTTACATTATTAGGGACAAAACTGTTATACCGATAAGGACAAGTTTGTACTTTATGATGGTTACTTGAAACGCTGCCCAGGATTTTATTAAATGGAACTTTATACATCATTCATAAGAAATATTTTAACCATCTTTTTTAAAAATGTATTTATATTCAAAGTCAACAACTTTTTAATCATACCCCTTGTAAATTTGATGTTTTTTTGTAACTCAAGAATGAAAGCTAGGAAGGTTGAACTAGGACCTTTGTTAAATACTTTTAGATGCTTAAGCTTGAATGTGTTACATTCTCCAGAAGCATAAATCAGGACAAATACAATTTTCACATACTTAAAAAACTTATGGAAAATTGGTAAGGATATGAAGAATTCAGTTGTTAGCTGTACATTATCTATTTATGCACAACTACTGCTTTTATGACTTTTCGCACAAGTACAAGTACATGTACATGTACATGTATAAATATGTGATATACGTCTGAATGCTGAGGCACAAATTCAGATGAAATGTATTAACAGTAAACTCAAGTATTCAAGTCACCTAGAGCCAATTGAAATACAGAAAGCCGTTTCAGTACTGAGGATGGTAGAGACATGTATACAAAAATGCTCTTGTGTGAGGTTTATTTAAGTCTGTCAAATCAGTTTGAGGAAGAAAAGGAGTGAAAATGTGTAATTTTGTCTTGTTCCTTCAGTCATTTGATGAATAGAAAAGAGAAAGTTTGTGATTTTTTCTTGTCATGTTAGTCTTGCCAATGGCAAACATGTAGTTGTAGGAATGCCTCTTAACGCTGCCAATTCGTTTCTGCTGAGCAGAAAAAGAAACTATGATAATCAAAAAAATTAACATGTTGAACTTCAATGTACAGTCAAACCTGCTTTAGTGACCACCTGTCTACAAAGACCACCTGTCTACAAAGGCCACTTTTTGTGTTTCCCTTGGGTGGTCGCTATAGATAGGTTTGACTGTATACCGGTAGTTCATCTTACAACTTTAAATGATTCAGTTCATTTTCATCAGTTTATAATAAAGAATATAACATTTTCAAAACTTTTCGGTTGATTTTTTTTAAAGAGCTTTGTACATCAAGCTATTAAGAAGGTTATTCAACAAATAGATATTTAAATTAGAAATTGCAATTCCTACAAATACACGTTAAACTTTCTATTTATCTATTTTGTCGGTGATTTTAAATTTTATAAAACAGCCACACCAAAAATGTTCATTATAACTGTGCTTGTCATTTATTCATTTATGTCCTTCACCTGTACTTTTCTTTAAGCATATGCTATTACTGTTTTTATTCACTACTTAATTAGTATAACTGGTACATAGTTTTTTTTTAATATCTTATACTGTAAATGTCATTCTCCTTCAGATTGAGTAAATTCATGTATATTCAAGATGTTGCTCTCCTCAAAAATTGGTACCGGTATATATATTTAAGAAAAAACGTGTGTGACCCATTGTAGCTCTTTATTTATTTTATTATACATATGAATAATAACATTTATCTAGGATATCACTCATATGGTCATTATAAACTTGGGGTATCACTAAACCTATATTTCCAGGTGTCAAATGTGTTGTGAAATATCTTTGAACTCACTGTATGTATGAATTTTTCTTGTATATGCTCAAACACAATACATGGAGTTGATGTTTAAGCACTTGAAGTGAAACCACATGTGTTTATAGATTTACATTTCAAAGAAAAATAGAAATGTAATTTAATTTAATTCATCCTAATACATGTACATGTATATGGTTGATATTGAAATTTAAAGTGATATGTTTAAATCAAATGATTGTGTTTAACATTTTTTTGCATTAAAGTTAGGGTTAGGATTGGGGTTGGATAAAGTCCAAAGAAGAGGCACGATGGCTCATTGGTAGAGCAGTAGTCTCGTAAATAGGAGGTTCCAGGTTCAATACCAACTCAATGCGCTTGTGCCCTTTGATTGAGGCATTAATCCTCATTACCAAGTCCCTCAGAGAGGACTTAAAGCCATTGGTCCTCTAGCTGGCATTATGGCATATGCTTTCTTTAAGAGCAGTCTAGTAAAAGAAACATCAATTAGTTTTCAAAATTTTGTCAGATATATCATTCAATAGACATGCAGGTTAATTTAGGCATAAGCAGTATATTGACAAATATTTGCCATCTCCAGGGCCATGTTTCATAAAACTTGCCATGATTTATGGTAACTTTTTCCATTAATTGTAACTTCCTTGGAAACTTTGATTTGATCTGCTGCTGAGTGATGTTGCAACGATAGCTAATATCGATGGCAAAGTTACCATCAATGGTAAGTTTGTTTTATGTAACGGGTCCTGAAATTGCAAGCTTGTCATCATTATTTCTACAAAACCATGCAGAGAAATGTCAGTAAATTTTAGAATGCAAATCATGAGTGATTAGATTTATCCATGATTCTAAAGATGCTTCTTGAACTACATTAGTACATGTAAATGTATGTGTTGTGTCATATTGTTGTTGTGCATAATAATGTTGTGAACATTGTTGAACATTTATTATGATCCCAATGTAGATACAAATTGAAGTGGATTATTTATGGAAGAACATTAAATCATTGATGAAGTGAAATTCAAAACGAGTGTAGTGTTTCTTCTTGTTTGTCTGAGACAGTGGCAGATCTAGGGGGGGGGACCCGGGGGCCCGGCCCCCCCCTTGAGAAAAAAAAATCATGTAAAATCATGTGATTTTTACCTTTTTGGGGGGTGCAAATTGAAAATTTTTCGAGGACCAAGAAAAAAAAAAATGTGCTGACTACCCCCCTCCCACTGAGCGACTTTTCAGCCGGCGCAATTTTCTAATTTTCGGGAGCAAAAAAAAAAAAAATTGTGCTCACTACCCCCCTGCAACTGGCAGTGTTTTATACACCTCATTTGTTATGTACGAAATGAGAATATTTTGATCTGAAATTTTGGACATATTTTCATAAACTTGTCTTGCTGCTTTAGATAAATTCTTCCAACAATTTTGTTGAGAGTTTGCAAATCCCTGATAGGGGCTTTAAAACCAAATGAAAACCAAATGAATCTTATTGTAATAGACAGGTAAAGCAAGGGGGGCCTACCAGATTCATTTTACATTTTTACTTTGCTTTCACTTTTCTAACAGTGTCATATAAGGCTAAGGGTTCTCCTATATCATGCTTACATAAAGAAAGAAAAAGAAAAACAAATAATTATGGCATATATACCCTATATGGGAGAAGGGAGAGAGAGATACGGTAGTGAGAGAACAAAAGGAGAGGAGAGGAGAGGCAGACTGAAGGACATAAATTGAAAGAGAGAGGTGAAAGAGGTGAGAGAAATAGATACTAACATTTAAAAGTATCAATAACAACCTCAACAATTTTATTTTCATCCCAAATCACACTAGCACATCAAAGTACTGGTATCAATATCATGTTACATGTAAACATCACGAGTCATCCCATGGAGGCATCAAATGCTTTGCAATGCTCTATATTTAGGACTGACTTGCCAATGACTCATTTTAATAGTCAAGTAGCCATACGATTAGAGGTACGTTGCAGGGAAATACAAAGTATCATTTTAGTAGCATTATTTTTATCCAATTGAAATCCACACAGGAAATCAAGGTTTTTTGTTTTTTTAAGTGTGCTTTCTTCTTCAGGGAATGATGATTCAAATTATTTTTCTAAATAAGTATCCACAAATGAAATAATGTATTGAATAAGAAAACATTTGATTTCAGTGTTGTTAGATATCTTTATTTTCATTTTGACATAGAAACTATATCATAAATACATTAGCATGAACTTGATTATAGCAATATAAACACAAATCTCTCTTACAAAATACATGTACATGTAGGCTTGATCTGATCCACAAAACACATAATTTAATTAATTTCATCACCTTTCAAATTTTACATGGATTTTTGTTCAAAACAAAAAAACTATTCATAAAATATCAGTTTTCACCTCCTATGGAATCACAAAAAATCTTGGGAAGAAAATCAAACATAGAACTCCAATATTGACAGCATTAGAAGATTTGAATTCAATTAAGGAGTAAACCGTTAGATAAATCTAAAATTCTATGTGACCATATCCAGTGTCCAGACTGGTTTGGGGTGCTGGTTTTACACATGTGGGTCCATGTCCATTTGAATTGACATGGTATTCTTATAGCAATCTTTTATGTACAAAAATGGAAAGACCATCAAAAGATCAAATACTGTCAGTAAATAGAATCTGCAAAGAGCCAGAGGTGCGTTAATCATCCTTCAGGCTCTCAATAGATGAGACAATGGATAAATGGCAGTCAAGGATAAGATTTGTGCCTTCAAAAATGTTATTTAAACCGTTGATAGAGCTTTGAGGAACATATTCACTTTTACTCTTCAAATGTCAGCATTTCGGTTTTACTAGCACTTTCCATGAACTTTTATAATGTAACCAAATTGAATGCATACGTCCTTGTGAAGTGCCTAAATACAAATTATTTGATTCACCTGTAAGGATAATTGTATCTCAGTTGCCAGAATGCAAATTGCATACATCACATGTTGTTAGGTGTGGCAAACCATAATGTTTGTTCCATCTAGCAACAATTAATGTATGAAAATTGCATTCTAAATATTTGAGATACAGGTATTGGTAAAAGGTAAATGAAATAATTTATATTGAGAAAGTTTACAAAGATGAACATGCATTGAATTTGGTTACATTATGAAAATAATGTATTGATAATTATGAAGAGTACGCAGTGAGTAGCAAAAATCACCATAAGCTTGCAAAATGCATACATGTATTAGATATGTTTTTTAGTAATGGCCCTCAATATTTTTATAAATACTTTTCATCAAGAACAAACAAACGTTTTTCATAGTCAAGGTCACAAATTGCAAAAACATCAAGATACAATGAACGAACAAAATAATTACAAAAATGTAACATGATACAAGCCAGCAATCCGAAGAAAGAGCCTGGAAATTTAAGTGAAATTACATGTGAAATGAATAGACAGCGGTAAAGCAGTGGTCTTGTAACTTTTGAGTCGCAGGTTCCAACCAATTCGATGTGATAGTGATGTTTGATAAAGCATTATTCCTCATGACTAAGTGCCTTGAATAGGACTTGATGCTGTGGGTCCCCTGGTTGCTTACTTTAATACAATAATTCTTTAATTAATACAAGCATACACATGCTTTTTTAGCAGTCAGGTAAAGCAACACACCAACTTACGATACTAAGTGATTACCAAATACATGTACATGTATTTTAAGTATTCAGTTTTCATGATGTCATTACCATATTATATTCTCTCTTGGTGACTCTTTAATTAACGAAAAACAACTTCTTCATTCAGAAGAAGAATTTGGATTCAGCAAAGTTCTGAAGAATAAGAAATACACACAGCATATCATTGTCATTATGTAGTTTTAGATAAACTGAAAGAATTTCATTCCTTGTATGTAAAAAGTGTTGCCCAACATACGGCAAAAAGAGCAGTTAAAAAAATAACCAACCATAATCAATAAAACTCTACAATTCTGTGGATATCTAATTTTTAGCTCTCTCATGACAAAACAGACGTGCAAACAAACAAACAAAACAAGGGAAAACAAAAGTTATGGACCATGGAGCAGTACAATTTTATGACAGTCTATCATTTTATAGGTTTTTTTCTTCTTCTTCTTTTCACTAATGTGCCTTGAAGATCTGCTTTCAAGTGGATTTGTCATCTTACAAATCTCATATATTTCATTACCGGTATTATTGTTATTAATAGCTTCATTGTAGTGGTGAAAAACAAAACAGAGCATATTTCAAAAGTTTAATGACAATGGCTGGCTACCCAAGAATTTACATGAATATGACATGCTTTAGTTCTGACCTTATGATTACACCTTGGTAAACATTTAGGTATTGAAAAGAGTAAGTATGCAAATGCATGGGTGTTATGATTTTTTTATAAATAAAGCTTCTGCATGTACATGGCCAATGATGAGACAAATAAGTGAACAGTATATTCATAGTTTAAATTTCGATTTACAAGGAGATATATATTAAAATAGAATTTGTACATATACAAACAAGCAACAGCTGAGATGTACAGAAGTAAAATGTCTGAAAACAAAGACAAACATTTCAATAAAAACAAACAAGATAAAGACACAAACAAGCACAAAGGACAATAGTGGACAACATTGATATCAATAATTGATATACTTGATATATTGTAGAGTGCAAGAACATGAGCGAGTCATGACAGTAATAGGATTTACCAAGAAAGTTTGAATCTGAAAATATTGAATCTGAAGTTTTATCACTTACAATTATAAATGAACGTATGTTTTTATCAGATATTGGTATCATTATTCACTTGTTTATAAAGTGTGAGTACATGCAATGAAGCCTATATTGAGCACTCTTCTGAAGTTTAGAAAAAGAGATTTAACAATTAAGTTCTATCCTGTTTAAGCTGGCATGTTTAAAAGGTACCTTAATAAATTGTTAATATTAGAACATTGAGAGTAGGTACTCTTGAAAAGATTTTAACAAAAAGGATGATTAATTTCAAATTTTTCACAGGTGTAAAACTATGAATGTCACTAATTCAAATTATTATGCTAGAAACCAAGCAATTTTCCATTTTCAAAATTCATGTAGGTGATATGACCCACAATGACTGAATTTAAGATTTGGCCATTAAACTATAGTGAAAATAGTTTTTACAATTTGAAGCATTAATAAATATTGAAAGCATTAGATCACACAAATGGGATCAGACATTACTGATATTTATATTTATATTCATATTTATATTTACATAAAAAAGGTGTATGAAAAATTTCTTGGTCGAGCTATTTACACGAGAGATGTTGGTATTCTATGCCCTGATCGATGATCATCCCATAGGAAGGTATATAACCATGAACCATCATGGCCGTGCCGTGATCATGTATCGGTCGCATACACTGTGATCTCAACCTGAAGGGGATTAGATGAGTTAAGGAAAGAACTGTTGAGAGAGAGAGAGAGAGAGAGAGAGAAAAGCTCTTCCTCGGTTTAGAAAATAATCAATAATAACTTCATAACTTTCTTATCCTTTACCACATTTTCGTCAAACTTTCACCAAATCTGTTTTTTTCTTATTTTATGGTTTTATCAAAGCTAACTTTATACTTGAGAAGACTTCCTATTTCAAGAAACTACAATAACTACAAATGAACTAACAACCGGAAACACATTAATGTACTTTTGAAAGTGATAGATAAAGACTCTGTCAGAAGTGATAAATGAAATAGATTAATTGTATATATCAAAGGAAAACTAATAAGCTACAGGTTACAATCATACCAACTACATGCTATTTTAGTGTCTGTCAGAGGAGTAACAGCTCTCTGAAAACTCTAGATCTAAAGCTTTGACAATCGGAAGTTGTCAACCCAAAAACTAGCTATCATCTTAATGATATCATTTTATGTGGAGTACACATATTCTAACCCTGTAAGTTAGGGCTCTGATCGGATCAGAAGATCGGAGCGACACCCTCGCACCTTTGATCGGTATCGGATCGGAAGATCGACAAAAAAAAATCAACTAATTTTTTTTTAATGACGAAAATGCATATCCATATTATAATCCAAGATGGCGGCCTGCATGGTTTGCCTCTGCTCTTAGACCAATATTATTAATTTCAAAGTCATTAAAAAGGCACTAAATATCAACAAACATGGTCTACAACAACTCCAAATGACAAAATAATCCCAGCCATAATTTTTTTTGAGCATTTGATGGCCCAAAACGTAAGTATTTTCGTCATTAACAAAAAAATACCTAGAGTCTACATTTAATAATCCAAGATGGCGGCCTGCATGTTTTGCTTCTGCTCTTAGACCAATATTATTGTTTTATTTCAAAGTCATGAAAAGGCACTAAATATCAACAAACATGGTCTACAACAACTCAATATGATAAATTAATCCCATCCATGATTTTTTTTTGTAAGCATTTGATAGCTAAAAAATTTTCGGCATTAAAAAAAAAATTCTGCCGATTTTTTCTCGATCATTTCTATTGATCGGCGATCAGAAATTATTATCCGATCACCCCTGATTGGATCAGTATCGGCATCCCATCCGATGATCGTTTACAGGGTTAACATATTCAAAATGACTTTGCATTAATTAAGCATCTTGTATTCCTTTATTTTTGTATTCTACTTTTGTCCAGCTTTTCATGTACATATAATTTTATTTCCATTGGATAGGGTTTTTTAAAATTTGAAGTTTACATGTTCATGGAATCCTGTTCAAATAAAACTGCCCATAAAATATTGATATGTCGATGAGGCCCATACATATATATTGTCTGCTGAGAGCTAAAAAGGGCACTTACTCTATGTAAAAGTATATGAGATAACATCCTTCTAGCTCTTAATAGCAGAGCATGTTATAAACTTAATAATCTTCAAAGGATACGACTCTGAGACCCCTCGTAAACGGGTCTGTGATGACCAACCCTCGTGGAGCGTATATTTCATCGTTCTGCTGTTGTATGAACAGACCTGCTTTTTTAACACACTATAAGAAGAAATTTACAAAATAACTATAATGAAAATGAATATTAGCACATACTGATACATGATATGAAACAATGCTAAGCTTTAATCTGTATGAACTACATCAAAACAAACGCTTTTTAAGTACAAATAAAGAATCAAAAGTGTACCAGTGTTGTTTCACTTCAGTGCATGAAAAGCATGATATTGAGTGTTTACTATTTTTTCTTCTTTGAATACATTCTACTGAATAACCATTGTGGCCTGAAGCTACAAATAGGCGCAGATGTCAATAATTAATCGCTCCTACATGTACATGTCCCAATCACTGTCCAATCCATCTTTTTATCGATTTCAGGGGGGGGGGGAAATTCTACCATATAAATGTACAAAATATTAAAACTAAGCATTCAGAAGAATAAATTTATAAGATTTATTTCAGACTGTACCTTGTCATAATGCGTAGTCATACAGACGAGTACTGTGTACGCAGTCAAGCATGCTAGGCAGCTTTCACAGTACGTCCTGGCCCCTAACCTCTCGGCCTCAGCGTAAAACTCATTCAGTTTGTTGACGGTGAACTCAAATCTTGCTTGATCAATCTAGAGTTGGAAGGAGAAAATAAAGTATAGGTTAATAGACCAGTTCACGGTTAGCACATGTCCCAAATGACCCTGTATATATCCACTGATCTTTAAAACATGAAGAGGTCTCACTTTGTACATTTTAAAAATAATCACTCCTACAGCGATGGAGGTGCTATATAAATTGCCTTTGATTCCCCTTTTCAAAGCATATTTCCGCCTGTGTATTATTAAGTTTAATGCATGTGCATAAATGAATAATGATAGTAAACTTTCATGAGCACTTATCCAGTATTTTTTCTCTGTGTATTTCATAATTTGTTCTGCAATGACCTTTATCTGCTCATGCTCAGACTGCAATCTTGAACTTGGCTTATTGGTGATACTTAATTTGTTGCTAAATCCAATTACATGGGGCAATAAATCTGTTTGTATCTACCAGTATAATGTACAGATGTATTTGTGTCATTGAACTAATATTTTCACCACTACATGATCACTCTATAAACTTGAAATACTGATGTTTTCTTTGAAGTTTACATGAACTTAAAGGTAAAGACCAGTATTGGAAACGCCCAAATTTCAAAAAATGAAATGGAAGCTCTTATTACAAATCATGTGAAAGAATATGTTTCAAATAATACATGATGATAAAAAAATTGCCGGGAAACCCCCTTCTACTAATTGATATATTTGGTAAATTATTTTATCTATCATCATGTGAGAGATAAAAACGCATGTGTGCGTAGTCCCATATACATCTTTCTATGCCATCGTACTTTGAAGATACAGTCAACGGGTATACGATAAGAAGATACTGCCCTGACGCTAAGTTAAATCCTTTTTTTGTTATAATCGCATGCACTAACATATACAATTGGCAGCCAGAATGGCAACACACATGATAAAAATTTTGAAAATATGTACCTTGAACCTTTGCATATGAAATCTTCTTCAAAAAAAGTGTTATTATCTCTTCCACTTGACTGTCTTCAGACGACAGCCATCTTGAATCAAAGTAATGAATATTCATTCCAAAGTTTTTTAGTTTCCACCCCATTGACCTCATTCATAGACGTGTGCGTACGTCTCGCATTGGAAATGCATGGTGGATACTTACTGAGTTCTTGTGTTGTCTTCTTCATGTGCGAGCGCTATCCTCGACGCGACGCGCAGAGGAGCTAGCTGAGGCGAGGTCAACCATCCTCATTATCGTAATTGAATATTCATTAGTCACCATTTTGATTTCTGTCGGTCAGAATGCTTGACGTGGGTCATCGAGAAGCAGCCAAAAGCTCAGTAAGTCCTTTAATTTCTATTTTTATGTCTATTTCGTAGGGGAAGGGGGGTAAAAAGGGAACTTTTAGGGACTGACAATTGCCTAGAAAATTACTGCAATTGAAGATAAATGATGTATTTCTCCTCAAGTTTGTCATGTTTGTGGGAGGGGCCTAACTGCTAAAATCTAGCCGTGATATCTTCAAAACATAACCTATATGAGGGTCATACCGTCTGTGTATGGGGAATATTGACAAATGTCAGTTTTATAAAAGAATGACCCATGCCAGACGGTTATTTCTTTCTAGGATTTCAGTAGCTTATAACACAAACTGTCATTTGTAACTGATGACAAGTTTTGTGAAACACCACCAGGTTTCCATTGTACTTACCCGATCTGTGAGTTCTTGAGGAAGCTTTGTCTGGAATTTAACCCCTGTGCCTTCCGAGTAATCTCGCTGGATGAAGACCTTGCCTTGGAGTTGCCTGGTGATGTTCTCCATTGCTATACCCTAAACGAAAGAGGGTAAATAAAAAGAACAGTTTAAGAAAAGGGCAAATAATGGTAGAATAGATGGGAGTCCGGATTTAACTTTTGAGAGTCTGTATAAATGAGCCATACACTATGAACATGACTGACAAAGAAAGCGGACAAAATATACAGTTCCTCGGGTAGACAAAGGAACATCCCTTCACTGCTATTACCGATATATAAAAAACATGTGTAGAACAGGTTTCACATGCTTATTCAACTTTTACATAATAGCAGTGAAGGGATGTTCCTTTGTCTACCTGAGGAACTGTATATTTTGTCTGCTTTCTTTGTCCGTCATGTTCATAGTGATATACAGTGCGTCCCAGAAAAATTAAACCCGAGAATTATTGATGCTTTATCATAACTTAATCACAATTATAATTAATGAATGACACATATTTGGAAAGCTTAGATCCTCCTCTTTCATTTGATGCAACTCATATGATGCATATTTCATGCATGAGTGATTAAAAACATATTTGGAGAGGGTACCAAAAAGTCACTTTGTGGGTGGTATCTGAATTTCAAAGAGAAAAGTCACATTTCTAGAAAGTTCATTTTCTGCCCTTTTATACGACACCTCAATCAGGAGAAATGAGCCAGGAATAACAAAGTTCTGTTTGTTTAAAGTGACTGGGTAACATTGTTGAAGGTTGATGACAAAAATTGCTTAATTTGTGTATAAAATGTTACTTACTATATTCCTTCTACTGTACTAACCCTCTGACAGGCAA
>BEXV01000780.1:49951-78936 GCA_003118195.1 Hemicentrotus pulcherrimus | reverse complement strand
TAGACAAAGGAACATCCCTTCACTGCTATTATGTAAAAATGTGTAGAACAGGTGTCACATGCATATTCGCCTGTTCTACACATTTTTACATAATAGCAGTGAAGGGATATTCCTTTGTCCACCTGAGGAACTGTATATTTTGTCCGCTTTCTTTGTCCGTCATGTTCATAGTGTAAAGTGAATTGAATCAAGATCATTATTCAAGTGAGTGAATGACAATGCATGTGCATGATGATGCAGTGAGATGAGCTGATCTGAGGCAACAATAACATGTTGTTTTACCCTTTATTGTAATGTAATGACTAGATTATCCATTTCCAGGCAGCTCATACATGTACATGTCCATAGAAAGTCAACTGAACTAGACAGAAAAGGCAGTCTATTTTTAGGGATGTGTTTTTTGCTTCACCAAAGACTTGAATTTTGAAAGAGGAGAGCATCATCATTGAAACTGAAAGTGAAACTTTAACTGAAAGTCAATATAGACTCTAGGTCTATATGTTTTTTTTTAACTCCTCCAAGCAGATGGATTATCCTGTTGAGGAGTCAATACAAGAAGCTTGCTTGTAATATTAAGATTTACTGTCGGTAAACTTTAGTAGTAGTAGTCTAGATCTAGGCCTAGGTCTTGATCTACTTTGATTTTGAATGAGTCTCATTTGATTTACTGACGTTATTAATTATCTAATAGTTATACATTGACAATTTAGTTGGAGTTAAACATTATTGAGAGCTATTTGTAGCCTTCAAATAAAATATAGTCTAGACCTACAGTAGTCTAGATCTATTCAAAAGCAAAAATTCAAGAATTTTAGACTATTTTTCATAATTTCCACATCAAGAAAATGAAATGTCCTTGATAATAAAAAAATATGAATGATTTGAATATAAAACATTCTAGATGCCTTTTAAAATAATTTTTACAAAATATTTCTGAAGATGCTAACAGCTTTCCGTAATTGTTAAGTCCAACTTACATGTAGGATAAGCTTAACTTTAATAGGGATAAGATTACATAACTTAGGATCTTTGTGGTGTTTGTTTTGTTTTGTAACATGAGCTAAATAATAAATATTGTAAGATCAGATAGTTTAGATGAAAATGTTATACAAATAATTAAAACATTTAGATAAAGTAAAGTCTATTGTTACTCATTAGATCTACATGTACATGTACATGTACATGTAACAAGTTAAGCATTCTGTATCAGGCTCAGTTGATGATTGATATATGGCATCACTTTAATCAGGTTTTTTGTCATACTCTTGTACATGTATGCTTTGTATTTAACAGTTGTAGAAAGTCTAGTGTACAGGTCCACTTTTATTGTGATATTTTGGGAATCATTTACATGTAGGACTACTCCATTGACAATTACCAAATACAGGCACATGCACATAAATAAGTACACATATCTGTAGCCTAAAGACCTAACTCGTCAAATATGGCAACAATGCAATTCTGTAGGTTGTGCTCTGTGCATGATGTCAGTATTGGTAAAATTCCACTCCTTGTAGTTTACCTACGCGTTTGTTGACAAAGCTTACTTTATAGTGGTTTTCTTTTGGGAGGTCATGTGGCTACATGTAGTACAAAAATGTTGGCATAGACCTATGCAGACTTATTTGTAGCTTCCTTTTCCTGTTCTCGAGCTAGGACGTTGAATAAAGCCATATGAAATTACTTCTATTTCCCTCCAGATTGTTATTAAACATTTCATTTACAAATTGCAATACATTCCTGTATTTATTTATAGTTTGTAGTCTTGACCAGGACTCTTGACTGGCCTGACATTTATTGATTAATTCTTATACAATATCTTGTAATTTTGTTTATTCAATTATATTTTACTGATCAAAACAACTCTCCATGCCAAATTTCTCATGATTCTTCCTTTTTTTGTATATATTGAGGACAAGTCTTTGCCAATTGAATTTCTCTGCTTCATCAATTCATCCTTTTAATTGATATGGTCATTTTCTCAGAAAAAAAGTCTGTCAATGAGGCAAATAACCTTCATGTGGAGGTACCTTTCTTAAAACACTTAATAATAACAACTACAACTGGCTGCTGGTAGCTCATTGATATAACCATGGACCTAATATAATATAATTAATTTGCATCAATACACCTCCAGGGCCCCAGACTGTCTGTTGATATTAAATACGATAAAGCGCAGACACTATGTCAATATTCTACCTTATTGCAAGAGCTCCTGATGTGTCTAAATCTACAACATAAAGTTAAATGAAAAGATGTGCTTTTAGTTTTGATTGAAAAGTACTAAACAATGTGGATTTCCTATTAAATTTCTAATGGTATGTTATTCCACAGTTTCGTCATTGTGAAATTTCTTTACTCAAAAAGGCATACACTATATGTAGTAACAATATGTACAGTGAACATGTTCATGTATGTATAAGAGGTAAAATAATTTATTGAAAACTTTAGTAAAAGGCATGCATTGAGCACATGAAACAGGTATAAATGTACAATATGGCTGACAGCGCTTTTGAACCATGAACTTGCATAAAATATTGGTAGCCTTCAATCCCAGGAGATGACCTAATGGATAAAACTCTCAATAGTCATAGGAAAAAAAACCAGACTTCTTGGTTCCTTGAATGGCAAGGCTAGGGTTCAAGGAAAGGGAGATAGTTTTTGACTGTATCAGCAGTATTCCATGAGTCACAGGAACAATGTTTCCGTAGAGTCCCGGTCAGTCCCCCATTATCAGTTGGCACTAGCGAAACTTTGCCAAGACGTTTAGAATTTAGTTTGAATCATCGCATCAAGGCTGTGCTAAAATGTGCATTCTTGTGGTCATATTGTTAGTTTGTTACCATACATGTATTTGTTTTTTATATTTTCACTCATGAATCTTATTCTTAATTATTATTCTTAATTCTTAAGGCCATCAACGAATGCAAAGTTGTGTCAATTTGTTTGTAAATTGAATATAAACTAACAGTATTGACAGGCTTAAGAAAGTTCAAGTCATGCACTTGTAGACTTGCAGATTGCAGACATGTAGTCCTATAGCATACACTGTGGATCTAATTTTTNTTGTCCTCAGGTTTTTTTTAATGTCGAGCTAGAGCCTAAGAGCCCTGATATTGTGTGGGCTAAACAAAAAGGTGCTGCAGTCATTGTACGCATGCATGCACTTGCATGGAAGGTACAAGCCTGCACACAGTTTATTGGGTAGAGCATGGGTAGAGCATCTACTAGCTAACTACTTTATTCATTTATTAACCGCAATGCTTGGGTATTTTCCTCACCTACATGTACATGAATGCTTATCCTCCATTATGAATGCATAAAGCGCACCGCTACCAGGCTTTGTAATTACATGGTCCGTTGCCCCCGGAGGCTAGGTTAGACTGGCTTCATGGTATTAGAGCTTATGTTGAACTTCGGTAATGAAATTTCATTTAGAGATAAAATTGAATTCTAAATTGTTTATGATGTTGTTTGGGTCAGCTGAATTAATTATAAGTGGGTGGAATTTGATGGAAAGTATTTACTCACATTAAATTTAACACGCCGGTTTTACATACTTGAAGTACAAGTACTATACATGTACATGTACATGTACGTACATGTACATGTAGATGTATAGATTTCCTAGTCTTTCTTTGGGTACCATTTAGCTGCGTGTAGCCAACTAGCCATATATACAATGTTCATATATTACCTTTACTACTAAAACCATAAGTATTTTGGCTGATTTCACTTCCCTGTTGAACAGTCATTATATTCTTTTCAATCTTTTGCTTGCTTCAGTTAGGATTTATTTTCATTACATAAACCAGAAAAAATTAAAATACAATGAAGAGTCCAAGTTATTGCAGATGTATGATTTAGAGCCCCTTTTGTCTTGGAATTGCAATATTCCATCCAAATGTGTTATATTAATTGAATTTGCTTCTCTACACCTTTTTAAAAATACCCAACACCTAGTGTTTTAGTAGATTACTAATTGTAGCAACAGTGTGTTGACTAACTGTATTGTGACTCAATTGAAAGTGGAAATGATACATGTTTACGATGGTATGAGTAAATGTTTGAAGTCTATCACCTTGCTAATTAATTTACTAATCAGTGTGGACTCTACTTGACAGAAAAGTGACAAGATAATATGTGTGAACTAATTTGATTATAAATCGATCTGGATTCTGGCAGTACATTCAATGTATCATGCATCTGAAACCTTGGTTGCCAGTTTGCCACTTGTTAGCTATCAGTCTAATGTCAATGATACTTTATGATTAAAACTTTGTACTCTTTGGAGGTCATTAAATATATTTTGCTTCGGCTTTGAATCGTACATGTGCATAAAGGTCTGTAATTTATTGTCGGAACTTTGTTCATTACCGGTATTATTGACTATTGTAAATATTGCCTCAGATACAAAGTCTCTCTAGGACAAGGGCAAAAAGAGAAATACTTGCTATATTCATGATCACTATAATGCATATCATTTGGAATTAATTTGGATAAAATAAATACATGAATTGATGAACAGAAAATTCTGCTGCTGTAAAAATGTATTCTCTGTGTGTGATTCCTTTCATGCCATTGCACCATATGCACATGATATTTCTGTGTACATGTATGTTACATTGTTCACTGAATGTTAGACAGATATCGAATGTAGATAGTAAATGCAGTTATTTTAACTTTTATATGACCCATGTAAAGGATGGGCTTGACATTCACAATTCCCTGTTTCAATTGTTTGTGTTAGTACTCTGCACAGCATACACTGTACCTCATAATATTAGTTCAGGTTCGCAGACTAGAGTGTACTTGTAAATTATGAATGGCATCTGAATATTTGATAGAGAAAGGTCTAGCGAAGACAACGGGCTATTTTACAACTGCCCTGAGTGAGGCTGAGGTCATGCTGGACTTTGATCAGCTTTATAGTACACACACTTACATGTACATGTACATTGTATGTACAACAAAGGGAAATTTCCATTTCATTGTAATCAACTAGACATCATCTGTTTGATAGTGAACTTGAACTTTGTTACGAGTGAAAGTCACTTTGACAAAAAAATCATGATATGCGAGTTATCTGTTTGTTGTTGGATGGAAATTGGATGATGATAAAATTTGCAGTTAGAGAGAGATAGAGAGAGAGAGAGAGAGAGAGAGAGAGAGAGAGAGAGAAAGTAAATGCAATAACATCAGACTGATTAACACGTACATTTGGCAAAATTCTAAAATACATGTTTCTCAGGACTGAAGATATTTTGAAGCGAAAGGGAAAGTGTTTGAAATGTACTGTACATGTACATGTAGCTTCAATCAAGGAAAAGAAAAAAGTTTGAAGCAAAATTGATTTTGTTAAGTTTTTATAAAGAGAGGACTTTTCTTTTATTAAGTGCCCTCACATGTACATGTATGTACATGTACTTCATTTAAGTGTGAAATATTCATGAGGCTCTGGCTCTGAAAAGCTACAAAGGAAAGCTCTTATAAAAACACAATAAGATACATTTACATCAAAATGGCTGTGAGAAAATCTCCCTTTGACAACAGGAAATCCCCAAAGAGATCACTCAAAGAGAAAAGTACAGCATTTTGTGCACAATCCTTTTTGAATTTACATACATTCCTCCACCTTTTAATAGCATACATGTGCATTCAATCCTACAAGCATATTTTCTCATCATTTTGTCCTCCATTTAGTATATAATATTTTTCCCTTCATGTTTTACAGAAAAATGACTGTCAGCTCCTAGCCCAGTTTTATTTTGCTGATGAAGAACTGAACGGTGTATCTCATGAGCTAGACAGCTTTGATGGAAGGCAGGATCCGGACCGATGCACAGTGCTCGTCAATCAGCTCAGGATATGCCAGGATAAAGTTCTCGGTCAGTATCTAATTAGGCACCTAAGTTTATTTCCTTGGAATTACATCTTGACTTATTATGGATCCTATATGGAGTGCCCCTGTAGGCTGTAGAAGAGGTATAAGTAGGTATTACATGTATAGTATGTACATGTACATATATCTTGACAAATAAATAAATGAATTAAATGATTACCGTATTTGCCAGCCTAAAGGCTGCAGTATTTTTGGAAGAGAAAATATCAAAAAGTCAAAAAGTCAAAACCATGAAAATCAGCATGCATTAGTACATATGGGACAACAATGAAAGGTGATGGACATTTCTAGAATAACTCTCTAGAACAACAAATGTCTTACCCACATTTATGTATTATATTTTTTAAATGAAGGGCAAAGTTCTCGTAAATAAAATTCATAACTTACCAACCAAACTCTACTGGTACATTCTAGATCTATATTTAAGTTTTTGCCATAGTAGCTAAAGCAACCTCAATCCTCTCAACTCGCGTGAGCAAAGCTATGGCGCAATAGGCCTATACAATAGAAAGCTGCAAGAGAAAGCATCAGGGTCGGGATGGCCGAGCGGTCTAAGGCAGTGGTTCGGGTCGCAATCTACATTTGTATGCGTGAGTTCGTATCCCACCTCCGACAAGAGTTTTAAACAATTAAAAAAAAAAAAATTTATTAAATATTTTTTAATGTAAAAATTGGGGGTGCGGCCTATGCGGCGCTGCAGCCTTGTTCAGACAAGAGTTTTAAACAATTAATTTTTTTAAAATTAATTTTTTATTTTTTAATGTCAAAATTGGGGGTGCGGCCTATGCGGCGCTGCAGCCTTGTCGCCGGCAAACACGGTAATACACAGCAATAAAATAAAGTGTTATTTCATAATTTTGTAATATTTTTTAATTTGTTCAATATGCATGAATTATGATTCATTTAATTTGATTTGATTTAAATTTAAACAAAACGTTATTCAAGATAATGACCCAAATTCTTAAACCTTGATTACATGTACATGTACAGTAATGTAGGTGCTTAGATATTATAGTCCTCTGATTTATTGAGTGCATAATGTAAAAACATTCCACAAATACCAATCAATTTACTAAAACTAAATTAATATATAATTTATAAGAATTCTGACAATATGAATTTGTTTCAAAGTTTTTTTTCAATTTGCATGCATGTACATGTATATTGTAAATTCAATACAGTAAGGCATTTTTCATGTGTTTTTGAAATTCAGGCATACTGTATTCAAAACATTCAAACACAAGCCACAGTAACTATAGTAGACGCTATTCAGAATTACTATTGAGATTGGGCAGTGAAACGTCTCAACTAAGAGTTTGTGTGTGTACTGGCTGCGCTTGCTTCAAGCTATTAAAAGCAGACTCACATACAGTACATGTACATTCAGCTCATAAACAGCGGTGTATAAAAAGAACTGCTCTTTGAAAAGGCACAGCGTAGTCATAAATGAGAGTGGGCAGACAAACGAGACGAAGGATGATCGGAGTAGCTGTCTGTCCTCACACCCACCCACGCCTTCTGTACAGTGCTCTACCGATTCCCAGAAAAGGAGATTTATAAACCCTAATAACCACTGCTCATTACGTATTTTCGCAAGGTCGGGGAAGGATGATTTTATTTTGGTACAAATGGATCCTGTATGGTTGTGTTTACAGTCTGTAACAGCAAAATTGATTATGTTGGCCTGCATCATACAGGTACTTGTGTGTGGGTAGAGTATGGTGTTGTACATTACATGCTGCCGCCTACATGTACATGTACAATGTAAATTGAAATGAACACCATGTCTATAGAAATGTACATACATGTATACTTTTAAACCCCACCTCACTCTACACTGTATGACTCCGAATCGATATTTAGAAGAACTTGCAATATTTATGATAAGAACATTCAAACTTCTAGGATCTTACTGATCGATGATCGGAATATATGATGAATGAAAAAATAAAATTCAATGGATTTTCAACTTCCTTGGAGGAGGAAAAACTAAATCAAACAGTTTCACTGTACATGTAGGAATAGTTCGATAGTCCATACATGTACATGTGCACTGTAAAATCTAGCCCCACTATGTTCAAAGGAAAGTTTAGAGAAGTGATTATCTATTTAGGCCATCACTTGTCCAAGAGCTGAATTGTGCCCAACACGTGAGAGCCATGCTGGAATCTGGACTACCTTTATTTTCTCAGAAAACGAGGGTTATTTGAAATCAGGATGAACTCACTTGAACCTTATTTCCACACCTACTCATGTTTGTTTTTTCAGACTTAAGAATTCACGCCTGATATGACTAAATGATTTTCCTATGGATGTACATCTGGTACTAGACCAAACAATCCAGCGATATGAAAAGGAAGTCATTTGAAGCCACTCACTTTCCGTCTACCCTAGAGCTCTCTCATTTCTTTTCATTTCTTTTTCTCTCTTTCTCTGACACTATATCTTTTCTCTTCTGTGCATGCTGGTGTTAAATTTAAACCAGAAATGTTGTGTGTCCAGATATGTGTAAGTTCCATGCTGTGTAATGAATGATTTGCTGCACTAAAATTGATATGTAAAATATATCTGTACATTCTCTTTCCTTTCTTTCTCACTTTCGTTTTAAAGTTTCTCTCTCCCTTTCACTCCCTCTATTTATCCCACCATCTTTTTTTTCTTTCTGTAGTGTTCCCTCAAATTAGTTTTCTCTTTCACTTTTTTTTCTCATTCTCTCCCTCTTTCTTTTTCCTTTCTCTTTATTCCCTTTTCTTGTTTTCTCGCCCATTCTCTCTTTCTATCTCTTTCTTTTTATATCTCTCTCTCCAATACGTCCATGTACATGGACTTGACGATACTTTAGGGGGCAATTACACTTCAAGCAGACATCACTCGTTTTGATCACACTCTGGAGTTATGTATGTAAAGTTGCACGGCAACTACATGTATCCATAAACATGCCAAAAGAACCATCTTTCTATCGTTTTTTTATTTAAATGGTGGCAGAAACTTGGCCGATTTTTTTTTTCTTCCTTCAGTATAAAGCTTGCTTGCTTTTAAAACACCGGTGAAATGTTCTGGTTTTTGCTCTCACGACTCTCAACACTTTCGTGCTATAGTGTCTGGCGGGGACAAACAGCGCACACACACACAAAAATACAATCGGCAAACACCAAACTTTTTTTTAAATGGGTGTTTTCAGTAGTGTAAATGGGCCTAAGCTTTCTTTTTCTATGAATCAATGGAAAGGGTTGGGTAAAAAAAAATTCCCAGGGTTTCTTAAAGAGTAAACTTTGATCACGAAGCTAGAGCATGGAAAGTGGAAAAATTGGACTACTACAGGAAACGGGGTCAAAAAACGCAGGAAGCTTCGCTCGCGCATTGATGGATTTACCAAATTAACCATAAGTAATAATGACTTAATGACTAGAATGGTGCGCATGTAGGAAAAAGTTTCAGAGTTAATTATACGATATATATGATAAAAAATTTGCTGGGAAACCGCCTACCTGCCCTACCAATGGATATCTTTGGTAAATTAGTTTATTAGTGTCGCGCACGTGTGCGTATGGTCCCATATACATCTTTCTGTGTAACGTGCTTGTAACTTTAACTTTACAAATACTGGGCCACATTTCTTATCATTTTGATGATTCCAGAACCTTGCAGGACTTATATGCTACATGATCAACCTTTTCTGATCGATTTCAAAACGTTTCTTTCACAAAGCAATCGCATGACCATAACTGGTCTTTAGCTTTAAGGATTAGCCACTGTACATGTACATGTACATCTAGGGATTACAAGTAAGTTTCAAAGTTCTTTATTAAATTAAAGAAAGGAGTATAAAGAGAGTCCTTTGAGATTATCTCTGAAAAAGCATCTGGCGTAAAAAGCTCCCCTTCCCTTACATAAAGAATGTAATCAACCCTGACAAGTTATTCAGGAATCCAAATACAGAAGGGGGGTGGGGATCATGACGTCAAAATTAGATAACCAAGATCAATCAAAGATCAATATCGAAACAACCGTTCTAAGGAGAATCGGAAATGCCTGTACAAATAGAGAGTTGTCAGGGTGTCAATTCTGGAGGAAGAGTTCGCCTGTCTGCATGGTGTGCAGGAAGGACGGGGTCCTCCTCTTAATAGCCTCTGGATATCGAGAGATATCATCAAGAGTCCATCACTGCTGCTTATCACCGGCAACAGACGCGTGGATCTCTGATAGTCTTTTCAGGGTTCAGACTAGAAACTTCAGGGCCCTTTGCCCAGGGTTCAGCGACAAGATGAGCGGTAGTGACCTGTTTTTTCTGAGATTAAGTTTCGATTTGGAAGTTCTTACTTAATGACTTTCCATTTCAAATCCCTGTGAATACATGTATGTTAACCTAATGAAAGGTGTGCTGTGTGTCATAAAGAGAAATAAAACAGAATAGATGTAAAGATGTAAAACCAGTACTTAAACATCCTTTTACTAGGTGCTTTTTTTACAACACCCTCCTCTCCTTCTCCTTCTTCATATCCATGTGAACATTTGAAGTTTATCTCATCATATTTTGTAAATGTTTAAGGCCTGACCTAGCGATATGAAAGAAAGCCAAGATTAGTGATACACACTTGCATGTGCTAATAACAATTTGATCGTTATCATGCTTGCGTGCGTCAGAGGAAAGAAAATTTTGTCAGTGTTTGTGCTGATGACATCAGTAGAAATGATATGAATAATAAGGAAGATAACATTGCTTATTGCTAATATCAGTATTTCATCTGATGAAGGACTATTCTCTGAAAAAATATAGGAAATTGCTTAATCTGATAGATAGTCTTAATCTTTGGGGCTTTTTTCCCCATCCAAAGTTGAGGCGTAATCTAGTTCAGACTGCTTTATCCCTGCAAGCACATTTTCAAGTGCAGATAAAGGATTGAAAGTGCTAAAAAAAGGAAAAGAAGGAAAATATCGGAAATCAGAACTTCTAGCCTTCTAATGGTTTCTAATAGTTCCTTGTGGCCATAGAAAAACAAGGAAGTGTCAATTTCCAGATTACAATCACTTTCTATATTTTTAGAGATTTAGTTTATTTATGGACCTTTTCTTTTAGTTGTAAAACTGAAAAAGATCTGTCTCTCCAAGTAAATAGAATGTCAAAGATAATATGTTGCGATTCCCTTCACTGCATTATTACCATATACATGCAGTTGTGAGTATGTGACTGTATGCTTAAGGATGAAGTTGAGTTCTGGTCATGCGATTGCAATGTGAAAGAAACGGTGTGGAATCGACCAGAAAAGGTTGATCATCTAGCATATAAGAATTTGTGTGTATTGCAAGGTTCTGGAATCATCAAAATGATAAGAAATTTGGCCCAGTCTTGGTAAAGTTACAAACACTGTACACAGAAAGATGTATATGGGACTACACGAACTCGTGGCGTAACCCCCCCCCCCCTGAGTTTTTACGATGAACATGACATATTTAGAATATGAAGGCATTTGAAGAGCCATGCTTTTCAGGGAACATGTCTTATCTGATGTTGTTCCACACTTGCATAATAAGAATGATAAAGTTTACAAATTATTTTTCACCTCTTCCCAGAACTCAACCTTCTCTTTAAGTTTCAGTGAGGCCTATAGAGAACAAACAGAATTATGAAATGCCAACTATCAAGAATTCATCTAGGACTCCTTTTCCAATTAAGCAAAAGCTTTTTGGAATTGACTTAACTTCTTCTTGTATCTTCAACATGTACATTTGGTACTTGATATTAAAACTGTGTATCTTTGGAATGGTTTTGATAATGAATATATTTTGTAATGGATTAGAGATAAAATGAGAGTTCTAGTCATGTGATATCTTTTTGAAAGGAAACATCTGGAAGAGATTGGCAAAGATTGATTATACATGAATAGCACGTAAGATTAGGTGTATACCGTAGGCTGAAGAATCATCAAAATGATAAGAAATTGGCTCAGTCTTGGTGATAGTAACTTGCATTTTACACAGAAATGTGCTTATGTGTATATGCGACTGTACATTCATATGGTATGAAAGGTTGTCCAAACATATTTTTTTATTTTTTATTTAGGTTTTATTTCCACATTAACTGCATATGAAAAGAATTTACAAAGTAAGGCATATACAAGGTAACAAAACATGTACATAATATTTGATTGATACAACAGTAATTCAAACGATGTAATGGCAAGTCATTAAATACATGTGATGCTAACAATTATCTACAGTAATGAGGAGGAAACCTTGGAAGCATTATGCTTGTAATTAAGGTTCCCTTAAAACAACATAATTTTTATCAATTAAAGCAAATTTCCTGTCATTTTTGTGATATGAGAGCACCTTAAGAGCCGTTGTTTTTAGGGGTCATTTCTTCTGCGTGACATTCTTCCACACTATCTGAAAAAAAAAACAGAAAAGCTCACAATTTGTTTTTAAGCTATCCCAGGAATCATCCTTGTCTTAAACTGAATGGTGGCATAATACCACTTCAGTCATTGTACCACAAATGAATTTCACTAACCGTGTTGTCCTTTTATCCTATTCATATGAACAGGTATCATTGAACAGTTGATGACTGAGGCCGTCTCTGAGAGCAGAGCCAGCCGTGACTTCAGGGCTAAGTTTCCTGATGATGTGCTTCAGGACAGTCTGGCAGGCCAGCTTTGGTTTGGTGCAGAAGTATGTATCCTCTTTTCTTAAAAATAAACCCTGTTATCCTACAATCCGTATTAAAAATAAATTCAATCCTGCTATCCTGCTGCAGTGACTACCTATGTTTCAAACCTGTTTCACTGGAAGAGCACAGTTTTCTATTGAAATTGAGAGGAACCTGTATACAAAGACCAGCAGCTATCAAAACCAGTTTTCTTGTGTTTCTCGAACAGTCTTTGTGCTGGTTGGACTGTTAAAGTATCTTTAATTTGAATGGAAACCTCATTTTAAGTTTTGGGAATATTTTGTAGGGTTGCATGTTGTGGGGCCCAGAGTCTTGCAAGATGCAGAGATGACTTATTCAAAAAATATTTTTTTTAAAGGTAGATTTAAATACCATCTCATCCATGGATTGAATTAAATTTATCTTTTCACATTAACTTTATATCACATTTTTCATTGTGGTCCTGCTGAGAATGCACATATAAGTTAAATCTGAATGGGGTTTTGAACCCAATCTTAATGCACAAACTTTCTTTGTATTGACAGTGCTTAGCCGCAGGATCGACCATCATGAATAGGGAGATTGAGAGTGCAGCTCTACGGCCCCTGGCCCGATGCTTGACCCGGAGTCTGGACTGCTTGCGGGCGGTGCTTAGAGACCAGAGCTACAAGAATCTCAACTCTTACCCACAAAAAGTAAGACTGAATAGTAACACATAATCTGCTCATCAACATCACTAATGAGTCTTCCTATTACTACTCGGATTGTGCAAGCTGCAGTACACTTTAACTTGTTATTTAGCGCTGCAAAAGTTTGATAAGGTCATGGGTGCGTTCGTCTTTTGGGATATTGAAAAACAATGTATTTCTATGGAACTTTATGGCATATTGATGTACATGCTAGAGTGTAAAGTAGAAGAGGTTTTGATGATAACTTTAACTAGTATTAGTGAGAATGATGATGAAAGTGATTATTACCCATAATGTGATGTCTGTAGCAATTACATGTATGTAATCCATCTTCAACACATTAGAAAGAGAAAGGCCTAATATATCATAGAAGATTGCCTTGAGGAATATAGGCTATGAGAGTTGGGCAAACATTGCAAACAAAATTTATTAACGGACAGAAATAAGCTGCCCAAATCCTTTTAAAGAGAGATAGTAGTCATTTTTCATGTGCTGAAGGTCATAGTTTGCTGTCACCCGACTTAGTTGAAATACCATTAATGGGTGTACTGATACCATGTCATTTCATTGTTTTTTTTTTCTGTCCTTAAGGTGAAAGAGGCTTTGAAGAAGTTTGACCATGTCTTTGCTGAGTTTGAGCTGAGCTACGTGAGTGCCATGGTGCCTGTGAAGTCTTCGCAGGAATACGACACCATGCAAGACGTCATCGTTCTGTTCTGCGAGACCATCAACAGGTAAACATCATGAATCATTTATATATGTACAGATTATAAAAACACTGTATCAAACATTGTACTAAAGTAGAGGTTGGTTAAATGCGATAAGTATACACGGTGCAGTCAAACCAGGGGTAATGGTACTGTAACCTCTGTATAGTGGCCATATCTGTAGACTCTTCATGACTGTCCCTTAGAGGAAATGTTGTGTTGCTGAAGCTGTGTAGTAAGGCCACCTGTCACTGATGACTACTCTGACTGCCTTTCTTCGGTGGCTTGTTTAGACAGGTTTACAGTCAGACCCGTGATAATGACAACATATTTATAATGGCTGGCCTTCTTAGACGTTTTCATGATTCACCCCAAGAGAAAAAGTGTGTTTCTGAACCTGTCTAATATGGCCAAATGTCAATATTGCTATTTTCACTGTCTTTATTGTTAGGTTTGTCCTCCTTTTCATAATGTAGTTTGTAGTTATTGAGATTCATAATTCATATTTCAAGTTAGAGGCACGGTGAGGCTGCATTGCATGTCTGCAACTTTCCATATCTTGATTTACCATAGGTGAGTAGAGGGATGCATTGAATTAGAAACTAGCTTCAGAAACCCAAGAATTTGCCACGTTTCTCACCAAACCCACACACCCTTTCCTTTCCCACAATACTACTCCCTGCAAACCCATAAATATATGAACCTTAATCAGTAACTGTGATGTCATAATGAGAGAGTAAACAGCCTTCATGCTTTGTCTGCGTGCTCATCGCCGTGAGAGCCAGAAAGAATGTGAGAATCTGGTCACAAGTTGTGTTTATTTTTCTACCTGCCAAGACCTTTTTCCCAAAAGCTTTTTTTTCTCTCACTGATAAAGGAATTGGCAGAGATACATTTACATATTCAATATTTGTACTTTTTTATCAGGTTTCTTTGGTAGTTGACAATTTTTTGGCTAAGACTCTTATCACTCCAAAATGTTATGGACAACAAGATGAAGAAGAAATTGAAGAAAATTCTACTTTTTTAAGCATATCATGACATGATACTTGTTTGGTTTCTTCAAACTTTTAAGCCTAAAATGTCTACCATAATATTTATTTGAGAATGGAATTCGCACAGCACCTGCTGTGTTTTTAATCAGATATTGATGAAGATATGATAGATGCATCAGATACGTTGACTATTTGATGCCTGTCCTTTATATTTAATCAATTATCGGTATGATTGATAGTGACAAGATATTGTTGTGGACTTGTGGTGGTTGCTGAAACATAGCCAAGTTTGTAAACACTGGCTCAGATTGCTTGACTTGGTATTCAGAAGTTTATTTAATTGAAACACACAGTGACATGATATGCTATCAGTTTCATGAAACAATAAAAATGTAATGATATTCAATTGTGGAAAGGGTTTTTAAAGTGGGTGCATACTGGGTATAATGAATTTTGTGATTGGTCTTGTGGATGATAGCAGGAATGGGGGGAATAAAAAAAAATGAAAAAATGTATATGTGTATAAAATATGATTTGAATAATCAAGAAGTACTTCTTGGAATAATTAATGGAAATGGTAGCAGATGAAATATGGGAAGATATGTTACAACCAAAACTTTTTGTAATATATGAGATGAATACCTCTTCCCAGTTTTGCTTAAATGTGGTAAATAAAACCCGTCTTTAACAAAAAATTATACCCTTGACTGTCATTTCAACATTTTGTAAAAAAAGAGTTTACTTGACATTTAAGCTATCCCCTTGACATTTACATTTACATGTTGACAATGAATATTTGATCAATCTTGAAGGATTCCAACTTTGTTTTTCCACCTTCACATACCATTCATAAGCTATTTGTCATTACTAAGCTCCTTTCTTAAGCACTGAAAAAGCAGAATATTTGCTGAGTACTACTTCAAAAGTTTGAAGCTTTATCTGTAATACTGACTAAGCTCTTGATGTAATGACACAACCCATTGAATACAGTATTATAAATGATTTGTGACATTTGGCACATACATGTACATGTAGAAAGCTGTGTCAAATGACACGTAGCAAAGTGGTTTAAGTCAGATCTAGTCACTAATGACTGTTGTAGTGGGAAGAGGTGATCAAGGTTCTGGAATACCACAAGATGTTTTCCCAATCTCCTTCCAGAGTTCAAGAACTTGTTAATGAAATGACACAACAAGTCGATCAGGGTGATGAGTTCCATAACATCAAGAAGTATCTTTAAATAAATGACTTTATAGCTGTAGACTATGTGGAAAGCATCACATATCAAAAGTGAACTGGAAGTGTTTTCACCTCTTCTTTCCATCTGTAAACAACAAAAATCAAGGCTTTCATAGAATCGGTTGTGCACACTCAAAATGAAAAAATAACCAGAGGCCTGCGGTTCATTTAACTCTCGGTCAATCGTTGAGCAAGCTAACGATATTGGTTTTTCTAGGAATGGATAGTTGATGTTTGATGCGGTTTATTTGTCATGCAACGTAAGAAGGAAATGAGCAATGGCGAACTTCCTTTGATAAATTCAGGATTGGAAAAATATGAAACATGTTACAAATTCAAGTTATTGAGGAGGTATTTAAAGAAACTTCAACCTGAGGTCAACTCATCGCATGTTGGTATGGCACACATTTCTCATTGACTTAGTTAACTTGGGCTTTTAAAGCAGCCAGTGGGTTAAATGTAAGACCAGTGCTTCAGTTGAAAGTGAAGATTGTATGGTACATTCGTAAATGATGGATCCATGAAAAGAAAATACATGTACAAAACATGTTTGAAGGAAAATGGCATCTCGTGCAAAAAATTAAAGCAAAGTTGAATACCAGTATTGAAAAATTCAGGAAATTTTGACTTTTGCAAAGGTTTTCTAATAACTGTTTTACACAGTTCCATTTTATTGTAAATCTTTAAGTAAAAAAAAAGAAAAGAAATATATTACTGATAAAAGAAAGCCATGTGACAGATCACATGTCCTACATGTACATCTAGCCATGTGATAATGAGGGCCACAGACCATGAGGGAACCCAATTAATTTGTGTTTTCAACCACCCTGGAGCCATAGCAGGGTCAGCTAACCCACGGTTAGGAAGATAGCTACAGTAGTCATTTCCTAGTGTCCTCATTAGTGTAAAAGAGTCTTTTTAGTGATGAAATATACAAAACCTCACAGAATCCCACAAATTGACAATGAAATATACACGTACCACTGTACATGTATGTTTAAAACTATAAACGTAGAATCATGTGTAGAAGTAATCAATGCATAAAGAGATGTGCAGTCAGAAGAATGTTTTTAGTCCCGTATTTTCATGTTTGTGTCCATGTAGTTGGTTTTCAGTGCATATATGCTTCATTAGGAGTTATTGCATCTTTGTTTACATTTTGTTGGCCCGATTAGCCTAAAAAAACTGCTTGATAAAAGAATGACTTTTTGCCAGTATCCCTTGGAATTTCCTTAGGTCTGTAGAGGTGCCATAGTCATAGTCTAGACCCTGTGGTTGAAACACATGGCTGGAGATACAGGTAGA
Source organism: Hemicentrotus pulcherrimus (assembly GCA_003118195.1). NCBI lineage: Eukaryota > Metazoa > Echinodermata > Echinoidea > Camarodonta > Strongylocentrotidae > Hemicentrotus > Hemicentrotus pulcherrimus. The sequence goes on along the minus strand of BEXV01000780.1, from coordinate 61,453 downwards.
AAGGTTGTGAGTTCAATCCCCAGCAAGGCACAAGGCTTTTAATCTTCATAGCATTTCTCCACCCGGGTTTTTAATGGGTTCCCTGTAGAATGGGAACATGATTGTGGTTTGGTCAGTGTTAAGCATATGCCTGTAAAATGGCACTTGGCTGGAATGCTCCCATGGGAGTGGAGAATGTGCACACGGTGTGTGTACATGTACAGGCAGGTTTGAATCTAGTGACTGCGGGATCCATGTACCGGTACATGTTTAATATCCAGAATATGATTATAAAGTTCAGCTCTGTTTAATACCATAACACAAGAAATTTAATACCATTAAGCTTTAGGACTGATCTGAAGCTCCTGGGCCTACCTAGTATGGATAACCTTGCCCTCAGTTCCTTTCAGCCCAAAATAGACGGCAGGTTACCGACCCCTAAATGGCTGGAAAAGTTCTCTCATAAGACACCCCGGAGATGGAAGTTATGATAGCTGGGCAATGGATCTGTCGCTAGGCATTCTGCCAAAATATTACTAGATAAACGTTCAATGTTACTGAAAATAGATGTGTTTGGAACGAACCCAACTTGATAGGCCAACTCATCAAACTTATCAGAACATTATAGAAGAAGAAAAGAGGATCAGTTTCCCAACATTTGTTACTATACACAGAGAGAAATTCAAATTATCATATCTTTCCAAAAATTCTTACAAGACCTTATGCACAGTAGTTATGATAGTTTGGATTCACAGACAGTTCATAACCAATTAAATTTGATCAATGTGTGGAATTGTTAATATACCTTGGAAACTGCATGTCATATCTGCACACAATTTGTGCACTATCTCCATTCCGTGGGTAGTATTCCTACGTGTACCAGGCGAGCTCTGTTCACATACAAGCATGCTGTGCAATGGCAAATTTTCAAATATCAACTAGCTTTCCACAATCCGTAATCCTTTTTCTCCCGGGTACAGAGTGGCAAAATCATATTAATGTCTTGCTAATGGGATCTGGAACCAATAACATGAGTTATTGGTTCCAGATCCTTGGCAATTTACCTAGACTAACCAGATCCTTACTTCAACCGAGGCCAAACACTGTTCCTAACCCTAAACCTAACCCTATCCCTAAACCTAAACCTGAAAGCCACTTGAAATGGAGGTCAAGCAATCAGGAGCAAGTTTTGAGTCTCCATGTTTATTTTTTGCACATACCTCTGGGCATACAGTTAGAATTCCAACACATCAAGATCGCACCTGTTGCTTTGTATCACGAAGGGTTCCCAAGTGTTGACCTTTTAGGTCGGAGGTCACTAGAACAAGAAGTCAACAAGTTTTGCCTCCTATATTTAGGGTACTGTTCTGTAGTAAATCTAAGTCATACAAAAGTATAAACGTTAAAAGATAGCTTATTCAGCAAGTTTGAGACTGTGTAGACAGTATGATTTTGTATTTGATTGAGTATAGAGGCTTTTCTTATATCAGCACATTGTGATATAAATGAATACCTGGTTCCCATACCTTATAAAACTTTTGTTGAAAGTGAGAAAAGCAAATTAGACTTTTAAATACACAGGGAAAAGAAAATAAATAAACAGCAGTGGGTTTGAATATCTGGTCCCTCACATACATAATTGTGTTTGTGTCTCGCTGTATCAAGCATCCATTGACTATGATCAATTAGTTTTCCCCAGCATAATTTATAATTTTGTTGTGATGTGGAAGTTGAAATGGTGCATAGCCAGTGGCCCTGCCATTTGACTTAGAGCAAGTCAGGTGCGTTGGTTAAGCATGCTTGTCTGTCTGTCTGGCTGATAATAAACTAATGAATGACCTTATCGTCCTCATCTCAGCTTTGAAAGTTGTTAGACATCCTTCCACTGTCACCTGACAATATGGTCGTCAAGGCTTGTCACTAGCTGTGTTCACACGACATTGTAGTAGTCTTGAACCTTAAGTTTGCAAAACCATGATTCACTAACAACATCAAGGGTTCACACAAGACCGAAACAACAAGAATTCAAAGTTAACTCCCAGCCATGTTTTCATCTACAAGCTGGCATAACCTCGAAGTTGATTGTGTTTATGTTGATGTTTGTTTGTTTTTGTGCTTGTTATTTTTGTTAAGAGGGAACTAATCAAATAAATGTGGTACCTCTGTTATTGGGAGGGTTTGCTTACTAATCTGAGCGGGACTTTTGTCTTCAAATCTGTTTTTGGTTATGTTTCGTCAATAACAAGTGCTGATATTTAATTACTCACTTTAATATTCTTTGGTTGTATATTGCTTTGGATTACTGTGTCAAACCAAGTATCTGTTTGAAAGAGAGCTGCAGTGTTTTCATAATTAAAAAACACACAAAGTTTTACAAGAAAATGGGAAATAAAAGCAGACATACAGTACATTATAAACTAAACAAAAGGAGGAAATTGGAAGAGCAGATATTTCTGCAAGTTACATTTATCTTACCAAAGTGATGTTCCATATTTTCTAAAAATGTATATACACTTGCACAAAAATTTGGACTAATTATACATGTACGTTTGTGTCTCACTGTCATTAATGATTAATGTGTAGTTTTTCCTTAGGTTGGTGTCGACTGTATGTGTACTGTAACAGCTATTTTGATATCATTTAAGTGAAACCAGAATAAAATGAGGCCAAAAGTGCTATGCCTCTAGTTGAATCTGCGGTTGAAGCAACATGCAATAGTTTACCTGATCAATAGTGTTTACAACAAATTTACAAAGACCTAAAAACCACAAACCCACCATATGCATGTATCAATGCCATTTGATCTGATAAAGTACTTAGGAGAGAATCCAATGAAAAATAACACATCAGGTGATTCTCCAGTAGCCTGAACAAGCGTGATGTTGAGATATTGGACTGATCACTGAATCTTTAGAAAATAAACCCGAGTGGAGAAATACCCTCGTTCATGAAGAATCAATGAGCTTGATCTATAGTATGAGACTATGTGTGCAGTCTTAGTGCATCTGGTGATTTGGCCGACTTACTGCTCAAATAGATTTATAAGGTTGCATGAGTTTGTGTGGGCTAACAATTTGATCTTGAGCTACAATGTACAATTGTACATTGTAGTTTTTATTGGAAAATCAATTCCCCAGATCCAAATCTGCAGGCTTTTTTGACAAACCTGGACTAATGAAAACAGGCCGATGGGTGCAGTACGTAGTTCTGGAGCCTTCAGTCAGACAATCGAATATATATTTTTCGGATAAATATGACATCTCTTGATGGAGCTAACTTTGTCCTGACTTTGTTATTGAAAGGAAGTTCTTACTATGATTAGAGCAGATTGTACAATGAACTACTCTTCAAAATTCACCATATGTTAATTTGCTTGTTACTTTTTTTATTTGTTGGTCACAGACATGTGCTTCTACTAGTGCTCTACAAAATATTTCTAATTCTCACTAAAAGTAAAATTGTACTGGGTACTTGTTGTAAAACGGCACATGAATGCTGATATATGAGACTGTGTATAGTACTTCAAGAATTTAGAATTCTGTTTGAATAATTTAAACATTTCAAAGCAATCTTTGTTGATGTGTTTGTAGATTTTTCACGGACTTTGATCGTGCCCCATGGGACATTATACAGTTTGACTTCACATTTGAAATAAGTCATTATTGTTATTTTAATATTCATATCATGGGAAAAGAAATATGTCAAAGGTAAAAGTGTTATTATAGGGGTTAAGGGAAGGGGGTGGCAGTGTTCATGAATTGGTCTTAATTGCAATCTACTAGTCAATCCACAAGAAATTCAGCATTTAAAAATTTTTTTTTTTTTTTTTTTTTTTTTTTTTTTTTTTTTTTTGGGGGGGGGCCTTTTCTTAGATTCCTGTCAAAACATAAGTTGCAAAACAATACAGCTTTATTATTTTTGTGCTAATGTTAAAATCATCAAAGAATTTTGCCTTAAAAACTGTTCAAACTCTGTGGTTATGAAAGAATATGAAGTCCTGCTGCTGCAATGCACGAGGCACCGATGTGCATCCTAGAAATACTTGCTTCATAAAATTCATGAAGTAATTACATGAAGTTCGTGGAAATTATGTGGTTTCATGTGCCATAGCCAGACATTAGCCGACTGATACTTTGTGCGATGGAGGTAATTTGAGCTTGACAGACCGAGCAAGTGTATGCGCCAGCCTTGCCTTCATCCATGCATGCATGCATTCATCTGTTCTCTCATAATGCCCCAAATCACTGATGCGGTCCCTGTTCTGTCTGTAGATTAATCTGTAGCGTAATGAAAGCACTGCTTATAATCTCAGCCGTGTATGTTATTACAGTCAATAAGTTTATTAATGTTCAGTAATAAAAGCACTAAGGATGGATAATGTCGGTAGAATTCATTAACCTTTCTGTTTTCAGCTCAACCATTTGGGACATGTAAAATTGAATTGAATGTAGACGAGCTGTATGGTGGCCTGTTGAAAGCATCTGGTATTTAAAGATATGTTATTTTCACAATATGTTTGTGTTATTGCTTTGTGATTTTAATCAAATTCTCTCTCTCTCTCTCTCTCTCTCTCTCTCTCTCTCTCTCTTTCCTTGACCCTGACTTTCTCTCTGTATGTTCCTTCCCCCCCTCTCTCTCTCTCTCTCCCTTTATTTCCTTGACCCTGACTTTCTCTCTGTCTTGTCCTTCCCCCCTCTCTCTTTCCCTCTGTCTCTCCAGAGCTATGACTAGGAATTTATTTACCCAAGATCAGATTGATGATTACGATCCTGGATTGATGTTTACGATACCAAGGCTCGCCATAGTCAGGTAAAGATCTTACCATAAAAACCGAATTTGAAAACATTATCGTTGCCTAACAATAATTTTTTTCTTTGAAATTGATGTATATTTGAGTAGGAGGCAGATCTCATCCATAATTCCCATGGGTTAAATACAATGCAATTTAATTTAATCCTTTAATTGAAATTAAAAATATTGTCCTTTAAAATTGGATGAATTCCCTTATTCAGTCAGTATTTTGTTTAAAAAAAGTACTCTTTGAAAGTGTTGTGAAATTTAGGAAACTTATTTGATTTACTATCGTAATGTAATGTTTTTTGTTTTTTGCAACACAGTGGATTGGTGACATTTTCCGATGGTCCCCTCAACATGGCCAAGCCTGCCTCGCAGATCTCAGAACTTTTTAGACCCTTCCAGAATCTCCTCATCAAAATCAGGTATGTTCACATTCTTCATTGTTTGCCTTCATTCTCACTTGCGTAGCCTGTAATATGAACTGTGTCATGTGTGAGTATGAACACATGGCTGCACCAGGAAGCTTTCTGTTCAAGGAACATGTTCTGCTTCCAAGAGCCTGGCATAAGATAATCAAAGTAAAAAATATGTTGCTGCATCCTAGGTGAAGCCTTTTTGTTGGTTGCTTTGAAAGATTTGGACGCTAAGCTCTAAATAATTTGTGGAAAATGCATGTTCTTTGAAAGATTTTACCCAATAGACATATGAATGATAAAATAGAATGCTTGGTTAGAAGGAGAGAAGTTGATTTGTTGTTTGACCTTCTATCAAATTATTTGTCTGATTTAAATGACTGAAGAATGGTTAAAGAGCTACTTTTCTTTTTGATTGTGGCATACAGTGAGCTGCTGCAGACACTCTCAGAGGAGGAGCTCCACCTCCTGGAGAGGGCACTGTGTAGTTCCAAGGAATCATGGGAAGACATCGAGCGAGAACTGGACCAGCTTTCATTCCGTGACCGACGCTCACAGAGTAGAGATGGTCATTACCATGACGAGGCTGCATGTAGACTATCACCTTGTAGTAGCTGTGTGACAGACTGTGATACCATGTGTAGTAGCATGCTTTCTCTTACACCAGAGGACAGTAGAATGATGAGCGTGCGAAGGAAAGCCAGCGATTCCAGCCATCGGTGTTCGGTGGATGACGCCATAGACATTCCTGGTGCAGTGAATACAGAGAGCTCGGGAGAGTTCCGGGCTGTCCGCGTCAGAAAGTGTTCGCGAAATTCGCTGGGAGTGATGTCACCAAAGATGAGCCCCGATTCTTTGGATGGTTTCACTGGTGGCGAGACTTGCAAGTGCATCAAGCGGAGAAGGAATTCAAGTCAGCCGAGCGATGCTGGGTTAGAGGACAGTGGGCAGTTCCATGATGGCTGCCTGGCATCCCGTAGCGTCGACTCATCTCCAAGACTGACCAAAAGAACTTCAAGAAATTGTGGAATTTCCCGCGAAAGAGCCGCATCAGACAATTCCTCTTTCTCTCCAAGTAGTAGGGAAGGATTTACTGAGAACAACCCAAGAGTGTTGAAGCGAAATGACAGTGGACTGGGCTCAGCACCCAACGGTGATTTAATGGAGTTGTACCTTCAAGAGCTTCAGACGTCGTACCCCTTGAGTGACATTGCTTCACCTTCAGCTAGTCCCAGTCATGGATCAATGGCCAATTCCAAAGAAGATCTCAGTGATAGCAATGAGAATAACATGGTCATCGTTGAGATGCAGCACAGCGAACTCATCGTTCTCACCTCCAAAGAGAACAACACCCTTAAAAGTGCCCATCAAAGCAATTCTTCCAGGATAGCTATGGACTTCAACACCAGCTTCCCCATGTTTGGAAAGGGTAAACCCAGTACCGAACTCAACACCACAGGCACCGTTGGGAACTCCACCCAAAGAATACCGGGTGAGCCATTGGCACCCACACCCCAGATGCCTGCTGTCATGAGTCGTCACAGCGACTCGAGCATATCTGTGGATCCCTCGGCACAGAACCCCACTGACCCTAGCATCCAGACGCATGTCACGGTCAGACCTTCTCGTAGCGAGCCCTCCTTCAGACTGCCACTCTTCGGAGGGTCGCATCCCCAGACGCCCCACTCTCATTCAGGAGATACCCTACCTAGCGCCTTGAACCGCGTGACGGGCAGCAGGGGCATAGTGCGCCCTCAGGTGACGTCTGGATCCGATGGAGAGGAATCCAGTGATCTGTCCTCTTCTCCTTCCTCCTCCTCATCATGCTGTTCATCTTGTTGTTCCTCTGGACATGGGTTTGATGACGGAGACAGGGATACAGATTACAAATGGGAATCAGATGACAGGTGAGAAATGGTCATCTTTTACCACGGGGTTTATCACAAAGATCCTAGGTCGAACTTAACTCTAAGTTGGACTTAAAAATTATGATGAGCCATTCATAGCGTTTAAATAAAATATATTCAAAAATGTATTTTAGACTTTTTATAAATTCCACATCAAGAACATAAACTCTCCTTGGTAAAAGAAAATATGAATGATTTGAATCAACATTCTTTGCCTTTTAAAATAACTTTTACAAAATATTTCCATAGATGCTAATGGTCCGACTTAAGTCCGAGATAAGTTCAACTAAGGATCTTTGTGAAACACCCCCAGTACTATTAACACACATTGCAAATTCCAACATCTTTTATTTCCATGGTTATCACAATTCGCATTTACATGAACATATTTTGATTCTGCGGGTTACCCTGAGAGATCATTTGCAGCTATCTGAAAGAATTCACTCAAGAAATGTGCTCCATTTCTTACTGTTAGGAGTTAGGTCCCTAAGAAATTTTGATAGTGCTTCTGATCAGAAAATTTTCCTTGTTGATGCTGTAGACAAATATTTTAGATTTTTTTTCCCCAAGTTATCTGCTGTCCATAACTTTTTTCATTGATTTGTGTTACACACCACCCACCAAAAATAATGAATGAATTACACCTGTAGTATCTTCAAGGTCTTGCTTGAGGAATGATTTTAATGATTGTCTCGAAAGGGTCAAGTATGAAGGGTGGAACTGAAATGAACTGTTGTACACGTTACATGAATTCATATCTAGCTTTCTCTATAACCCGTCCCTTATGTATTCCTTTCATCGAGCAGTAGTGACACAAACTCGCTGATATCTGAGAACAATGACGAGCAGGAGATCAAAATGGCTATTCAAGCTGCAGAGCTGGCTGCCAGGCAAAAGGTCAGGTCACAGTTCAGGAGTTCAAGTGACCTTGTCCATAGACTCTTTGTTTGCATTGCAGGTAAGAAATGTTCAATCATGAAACCAAAGAGCTAGGATTTAACCCACAAGCAGTAGCTACAAAGTTAATAAGTTATATTTTCAAACTAATGTAGAATTCCCAGATTAAGCACATTGGCCTTATTTATATCGGCCATTCTCTGTCTCTTGTGCACCATACCTGAATGTTATTCACTGCATTACCTCTGAGTGAGAAATAGAATGTATCAGAATATCATTATTCACTTTAAAGTGTACTATACAAATCTTGTAAAATATATATAAGAGGCAGACAGCAATTTATCAGATTTTTCTTGAATTTAACTAATTTCAGAATGTTTTGGGGTAGGATTTATAAATAAAGCACAGGTTTCCTGGTTCACCCTACAGAAGATTAGATTCCTAAAGTCAAGTGTCCTATTTGACCCACAGGTGTTGCTGATCAGCTGCAGACCAACTTTGCCAGTGATCTACGCAGCATCCTCAAGACAGTCTTTGAGGTGACCTCCTGCAACCCCATGGCTGCAGACGACTCTGTCTTCACATCTCCTACCCCCTCAAGCTCGACGTCAAACCCCGACCCTGAACAGTGCGCTGCTCCCCCTTCCACAGCAAGCAACTCAGTGGCATCTGTGAGGCCAGACAGAGGTGGCAGTAGCAGCGGAAGCCATCGATCAGGCAGGGCAGCAGAGGGCAGCAGGCAGGGCGCAGGGTCAGAGGGTCGTGAGAGGCACAGGCATAGGAGTAACTCTTCACACAGGAGTAGGAGGTCTAATTATGATGGTAAGTTGAGAGATAATGTTTCCCTGAGAACTTGAATTTGCATGTTCGAATCAATTTTACATTTCGTTAACCATCTGCAAAATCATTCATTCATTCATGTAAACAATTCAATTTTATAATGATCATAAATATATACTGCGATACTATAAATACCGCCAAGTAATTCATATCATTTGTAATTATGCATGTGCCAGATCATTGTGCCATATAAAATGTAATAGGGCATCAGCTTTGTCATTTTGAGATGGAATCGCAGCTAGTGATTTGATTATTAGTGAGATGGGTATCGCAGCTGTGGTCACAACAAACTGCATTGAGGTCCTAGGATTATTTGATGCCTGCACTTCTAAAGATGTCAGTTGACCAGTCCGGGGTTTGGTCTAGATGTATCTTACTATAAGGGTTCTTTACTTTCCTGGTCAGACCCACCTCTATGGATGCCTGATGAGACCAGCAATGAGTGCCTGGCCTGCCGATCCTCCTTCACTGTGCTTCGTAGGAAACATCATTGCAGGAATTGCGGCCAGGTAAGGATAGTGTTTGCGTGCTTAATCTCAAATTCATACCACCTTATTAATCGCCTCGGTCTCCACAACTGCTAATACCATCATCACCCGTACAACTATCACTTATACCACTACTACCACCACCACCACCAAGATCATCATAGCCTCCACCACTACCTCCAATACTACCATCACAACAGTAGCCATTCTACCATCACCACTACCACCACTACCACTACTACCACTACCACCAAGAGCATCATAGCCTCCACCACTAACCTCAAATACTACCATCACAACAGTAGCCATTCTACCATCACCACTACCACCACTACCACTACCACCACTACCACCAAGAGCATCATAGCCTCCACCACTACCTCCAATACTACCATCACAACAGTAGCCTTTCTACCACCACCACTACCACCACTACCACTACTACCACTACTACCAAGATCATCATAGCCTCCACCACTACCTCCTATACTACCATCACAAAAATGGCCTTCACCGACACCATAACCACAACCAGTAAAACCACCACCTTTATCACTGCCTCTACTGTTACTAACACCACCTCCAATTACTATCATCACATGCTCTGTCACAAGCACCCAAATTCGCTTTTAGTAACCGCATTTCTTTGAAGTATTATAACAATTCAGTATAAAGCACATGAAAATTAGCTCTGTAAGTCAAATATGCTTTATAGCTACTTTTACAATGAAAGTTATATAATGGTTTTAATTAAAAAAAAAAAAATTCATCCTTTAATTATTGATGATGGATACAGAAAAAAAAAAAATATTTTCTGAATATTTTCTCTCTGGAGAGCCTTTTTTTTTTCTTTTTCAGAGCAAGAGATCACAATGCTCTCTATGGGAGATGTTTAATTATTTTGTTTTGTTCTTTTGTTTCTGTCTGCTTCAGATATTCTGTGCTAGATGTTCGGCCAACTCTGTACCCCTACCCCGCTACGGTCAGACAAAGCCGGTCAGAGTGTGTAATAGATGCTACATGTACCATGTGACTCCATTTCAACACTGACCATAGTCAGCGAAAGATTATGTCACCAGTGCTAGATGTGCATCCATTTCAACACTGCCTGTAGTCGGCTCAAGCTAGTCAGAGTTCAGCTCATGCTACCAAAACTCCATATCAACACTGACCATGGTCAACTGAAGTCCGATGCAAAATATTGTTCCATTTCAACACTGACCATAGCTGACTGAAATCAGAGTTTGTAACCATTGCCACTTGTGACTTTATGTCAACACTGACCATAGTCAACAGAGGTTAGTCATCATAGCCTAATGCTGAATGCGACTCCATGTCAACAAGTTGATTGAAGTTAGTCGGGAGACTGCAACTTTTGCTATGCATGATTCCATAATCGACCTCTCTGTCACTCACGACTAACTGCTGCCAAGACAATGCTTGGAAACCATTCCCATAGACCATTCCTAGAGACATGCTCTTGACACAACAACGTTGCAGAATGCTCATTACAACTAGCTGGTTAAGAACAAGTGCAAGATGCGCTGAGCTTGTGACTTGAAAAACTGGAAGAAGGTAACGGTCTCACCCACACCCTGAAGCCAGTAGTCCTCTCAGAAGACACTGAGGATATCAGCACATGTCGTCTTCGCGATTGACTGGAACTGTCTTCGTCAGTAACTCCTCCAGTCTTGTATGCTGACGTGACAGACACATTCTGACCACTGCAGGACTCTCTTGGTTTATCTTGATTTGAAATTATTGAAATTGATTTTGATTTTGATTACCGGAAAAAAGTCTCTACGCTCCATGATGGTCCCCAGTGGTTTGAATCATTCCTAGTAGAGATTTGATTGAGAGAGGTATCCCTGAACGATGCTTGCAAAATCATGCCAAACTTGATATATGTGTCTCTGCTGCTAATTGATCCAATGCTATCAATCAGACAAACTCATAAACATGTGTACATCATCCATATATTGAAGTGCAATGTATTTTACTTATTTGTACAAAATATATATATATATTTGACAATTTATCTATGTATGGTGAAAATACCAAACTAAGAAAAAAAATGGCATTTGAGGCTGACTTTTATTGAAACTAATAGGTTCTTGTGATTGTAATGTGCAGTATGTCCTGTCATTTTTTTTTAGGAGGGGGAGGGGGGGGGGGGGGGGA
>BEXV01000780.1:38558-49918 GCA_003118195.1 Hemicentrotus pulcherrimus | reverse complement strand
GGTGGTGGCAGCCTTTCACTCATATGGCAGTGGTCAAATAAAAGTGCATATTTTTATCATGTATTTAAATTCTGAGCCTACATTCTGCAACTTCTGTCTCATCTTTAAGATATTTTCCCCATTTGTACATCCATAAGTGTTTTTGATGTGGTCGATTGACCGCTTCAAAGCTCTGAGCCAAATATGTCAAAAAGAGCCTTAAAGGGAGCAGAAACACATCAATATTTTGTTTCGCATTAGTAGATTGTAGGTGGTAGCTTTAATGGTCGAATTAAATCGTTTTAATAGAGAAAGAGCCTTCACTACCGTATGACTATGGGACCAATGACATTTGTGTGTTTCTCTCTTGGCCTAAAGGTAGTATTTAATTGTGGTTTGTACATTGTATATGCTACTGCCTTGTGGAATCTGCTTTTTCATGAATATCATCATTTTGATATTGATCCAGTGTTCAAGTAGGAGAGTTATTCAACTAAACTGTCATTGTAAAAGAAAAAAGTAGAAACAATTCTTTGAAAAAATTACTGGGCATAATAAAATAACATTCATATTGTTCGTTTTTAATAGTCATGCTTAACACCGCCTGTAAAACAATAATCATGAATAGTGCGGAAGAGGTTGATCATTGTGGTAGATAGTAAGAGTGGTAGTTGATCAGTTGTCACACGAAGAGAGCAAACGAGAGTTGCGACGTTTCGACTGCTAACTGCTAATCTTCGTCAGGCAATGTGCAGCGCACGATACAAAAGGCGCTTGCAGCAGCGATTGTCCACATTGCCTGACGAAGACAACTGATCAACTACCACTCTTAATAATCCTCAAGTTGAAAAAATTCAAGAGTGAAATTAGATACAAGTGAGTACCGGTACTTCTTTTGCTTTGAGCAACAATTTATTTTGCATCAAATGTGGAATGAAATATTCAGTTTCCAAGTTATTTGTGAGGGCTGGTTGAAAAAAGGTGTTATGTTTTCCATCTCTACCAATTGAAATTTAATGAGAGAGAGCTCTAGAATTGCCACGATTGCATTATTATGTTATTGTTTTGAATTTTGTTTTTTAAATCTTATTTTCTGGCTCTAACTACTTTATGTGAATGTATATATTGTCTTGCATTGTATTTTATGTGCTCCCTTTCATATTTGTACAATATACCTTGCTTTTAATGCATATAGCAGAAACACTTATTTCCGTCATTATGTGTGCTACACACTACATACCAGCTGAAAAATTCATATTTTTCTTCTCATATTTCCCTTGGTTTAGTGCTACTTGTTTACCACAATTAATACCAGCTTGTTAGTTTTAATTTATTCATGTGAACTTCTTTTGCCCACAATTCGCTGAAGAGTTACATTGTTGAGTTATTTGAAATGCACTTTTTGTTACCTAGTTGCATAGTGCTAGACTAAGAAATAGTTCATCACAATGTTGTCCAAATAGTTAGCTGAATTCATGTTTTTTTTTTGTATCTACACCACACCTTGTATGTATTCAGATGTTTTGTTTGATCTCCTTGTTTGTTTGTTTGTTTGTTTGAGATATTTACCCGATTGCTACCCCATTTCGGCTGAAGCTGTCGGTTTATTTTTTTCTTGTGTGCCTGTAAGGATTTGTGAGAAGAATGTCACATTTTGGAGAGAGGGAAAAGTTTGCCAGAGGAATATTCAGGATAGTTTGAGAACTCTCTTTTTTTTTCTCAATTTAATTGTATTCAATCAATTTTGAAATTCTTGTTTTAAAATCAAAAGGAAAATGGACATGGACAAAATTGCTAGTTTTTCCACATTTCAAATGCTTGCTTTCTGATACTTCTTTGGTTCGCACTAATACTGCCATGTAAATGAATAAGGGTTTTGTGGGTTTTTTCTCCAAAATTTATAATTTGTTCAATGTTACTTAATAAGGAAATTAATTAAGTGAATAAACTTTGTATTTCTTTGTCTTCCTGACGTCTTCGCCATATTTTTTTGAGAATATACTTTATTTGTTGCCATTAAAATATTCAATTGATTTATTGATTAAGGTTGTGGTCATGTTGCTGGCAACAGATTATGCAACAAAGAACAAATTCTGTTATTTTTATATATTTTAATATTCTTAATTGACTTAAACTAGGCAGTTTTGAACCGATATAAACTTATTCCTCACTGTCATAATTGATAAATTGTATTAATTGGGAAAAGTGCATTTCTTTTGAATGTATAAAACATCTCGAAGAGTAATCTGCTTTTAATATGATAACTCTTGTTTTCATTTATGATTATGAGTGTCTCATAACATGCTAGGCTGATCACTCTGTATTTTTACTCTGTATCTGGAAGTTCCTTTGACTAAACGAGGATAACAAACTGCTATTTTGGCTTGCAACTATTCAAGTCTTTTGCATGTCTTCTGCTTCAATCTTTGTACAGTATTATGTTGCAATAAACTAATAATGATCAAAGAAAAATTACTAATTGATTTGTTGTTTCTATTTCATTGTTTTACTCTTTGGTGTTTTTTCTTCTTCCATGAAAAAAATTGTTATAAAAGAAAGCAAAAATAAGCTTAATAAAATTAATTGCATGTTTCAGGAGTGATAGACAGATGCTCAAGATTAATTAATTAATAACCTTCAATTATGATAGATATGAAGATGTTGTAGAAGATGTTTTGGGGGGGTAAAATAGAAGAAAAATGGAGGTAGACATGGTTAGAGAGGAATGATTGTGTAACGAGAGAGGGAGGGTTGAGGAGAGAAAAGAGAATTTAAAGAAGAGAGAGAAAGGATAGAATATTGGTACAACAATGAAAAGGATAAAGAGAAAAATGAGAAATTAAATGGGAGAGAGAGAGAGAGGCAGGATATAATACGGGGGACAACAATGAAAAGAGCTCTGTAATCAAGCCCTATACTGTCTATTCAGGGGAGAAGGAGTGGGGATGAGATAGAGAGATGAAAGAGTGAGCGAGAGAGAGAGAGGATAGAGAGCTCTTCAAGCCATAAACTGTCTATTCAGGACAAGAAGGTCATTAACTCACATGGTTCTCAACAGTTGATATGATATTTGTAGATGAAATGGTAGAATCTTTCATGTTTCTCTTCGCCACAAGTCCAGAATGTGGTCGATTTTTGTTTCAAGAAGCAATCCCCTTATACTACGATCTTCCACCTGCGGTCATCCCAAATTCATATGCTCGGCAAAAACAAATTATGGAATTTGTCTGACCACGCCATGTTCGGCTGACAGCAGGTAGGGGAGAGATCACTAAATAGGATAAAATCTCCACAGGCATACGTCACCATTACTATGAATTCAACAAATTCATAGATTAGGCATCCTTTGCCATTATTACCTGTATCAGGCTTTTGAGCTGGTCATTTACAAAACCGTATTGCCCTAGTTTTTATTAGCAGTGGGAACGGAAGGGTATATTTTTTTGTATTTTCGTTGGTCTCCCTTGCTCGTATAGACATTGTAGAGATGAGTGTAAATATACATGAGACAAACGCTCCATTAGAAAATTTGCTCATCAAATTCACACTCTGCCTAGCACCTTTGCACACGGCACGAAATGTCAAAAAATGTGTAGAACAGGTGAATATGCATGTGACACCTGTTCTACATATTTTTGTACATAATAGCAGTGAAGGGATGTTCCTTTTTCTACCTGAGGAACTGTATATTTTGTCCGCTTTCTTTGTCTGTCATGTTCATAGTGAATCACACCAAAGGCACACTGTTTGCATTGTATCAAAAATTTTGTCAAGCGCTGCTGGTTGACAAAGTTTGTTCAGTTTTTTGAGATTGTCATGGTTGATTTATGTATTTGCTTGAGATGTCTGATTTGGATAACAATAAAAATATTGACTGGCTTAACTTTTGGTAGATACCACATATATATTGCCCTCACAAGACCCATATTGCCCCCGTCTGACTCGGGGCAACATGAGTCTAGTTTGGGAAATATTATGTGGTACAGTATCTCCCTCAAGGCCAGTCAATATTATATAAATATTCTACTAAATATTCTACATAAAAATATAAATTCTTATGATTTGATGACACCTGACAATATACCTGACGCATTCCCATACCTACCAACAAAATAAGCTTTGGGAAAACTAGTGTCATCTTTTAAAAAAATAAAATGTTATCTAGATCATATTATCTCATGACGTTAAAGATAAAGACCAGTTATGGTCATGCGATTGCATTGTGAAAGAAATGTTGTGGAATCGATCAGAAAAGGTTGATCATATCTAGCATATAAGTATTGGTGTGTACTGCAAGGTTCTGAAATCATCAAAATAATAAGAAATTTGGCCCAGTCTTGATAAAGTTACAAGCACTGTACACAGAAAGATGTATATGGGACTACCCCTCACGAGCGCAACACGTGCGTTATAACTATCAGGTTCAAATAGATTAACGATTTACCAGATATATTAATTAGTAGGCGGTTTCTCAGCAAAATTTGTATGATCACGTATTGGTCAAAATGTATTCTTTCACATGATTGGTAATTAGAGCTTCCATTTCATTTTTTGAGAGGGGGGCATTTCCAAAACTGATCTTTACCTTTAAGCAAGATAAAAATAAACAAATATCCCTAAAATTAGAAACATATTTGCTAATAAAATAATTTGGAAGAATTCATGATTTAATGTGAAGACTAGAACTTCATAAAAAGGCACAAATAGTATCTATACAAACAACATTCTTACATGTACATTCAATATTCATACATATTGGATATCAGGTAAGTCATATTTTACAACACTTTTTTTCTTCTACCTAATTCAATGGCATATGTTCCCCATGGGTTAGTGTAAGGATAGTGTACAGTTATAGATACAGTTAAATTGTTATATAACAACCAATCAAGGAAGACACACGATATGGTCTTTACAAGCAGGTGGTCTTTCTGTACATTCACCCCAAATTCTTTTTTGCAGATATTAATGAGAACACTTATTCAGGTAAAGTAAATAAATGCAGTCTTGTATGGACTCTGTCTATACAGGTTGCCTCAAAATCAGGTTTCGCTTTCATTACTACAATGTAATAGAAATGGATGTGGTAAATATGCATGTCGATAAGATGTCTAGGAGTAAAATGAATAAACTTACAGTAAATTTGTTAAAAAGTTAATATTTACCTATAAGAGGGAGTAGACAACCAATAGTAATTCAAGGACTATTGAAAATAGCCAACACCAAGAAAAAATAAGGAGGAATAAAATATTTGAAATCTCATATTGAAAGAGTAAATATGTGTACCGGTATTAGAATAAAGTTTGGTTTTTTATATAGATTAAGACCGTTTATGTTTTATGTTTTATTGTCATTGTATAAAACATTAACTCGACCACATATTACATATGGAATTGAGGTTTTGGGAAGCAATTAATGAAATTACCGGTGATATGAAATATTTATTATTAAACCAAAAGATGGCACTCAGAGCTATAACATTTAGTCCTTTTAGGACTCATATTCACACCCGATATTCCAGGAGTTAAAATTATTGAATGTGTATCATCTACATAAACTATCTATTTGTGTTTTCATGCATCAACTATTGAAAAATAGACTGCCACATGCAGTTCCTTGTTCAGTACTGCTCTTTCGTAGAGCACAGATATGAGACAAGACAAAGAGAAAATAAAAAGCTAAGTGTACCTTAATTCTAAGGACAATGCAAAGTACATTTGTGTCATACATGCAGAGGCGTATATGCTTCTGGAATGATTTACCTAATCTGTCCGGGAAAAAGCTTTAGTTTCTTGTTTTTGTAGTTCAGCACAAATGTTAATAGAATAACTAATAATAAACTATGCATTTCACCAAGGTTCTTGCCTTTCATTAGACAATATATTATATATTTTTTTGACAGTGTATGATACACAGCTGTATTGTTTCATTAAGAATTCCTATTTATACAAGTTTAGGCTTTGCATTTGAACACACGGACATATTATCTTAGATACATAGAATAGTATGTAGCTTTAGTATACTAGTATACAACAATTATTCATATATATTTATACATATTTACATTTTTATTTGTTAAGATACTGTACTTTAAAGGTACCCGACATGATTAGCATTTTATGCTATTTTCTGGTCCCATTTATCTTTGTTAAACATGCATTTATTATTGTTATTATTGTTATATTAATGTACTTGAATGGTTGGATAATAAAACCTCAACTTAACTCACATACATGTATGTGTATATGTCTGGTTTCAAAAGCATAGTCTTCAGTACAATTTACCATTCCAGCTATACTATGGATTTGTCGTGGTCTAGAGGAAACATCATTGGACTGTGGAACACATGGTTTGCGGTTCGAGTCGCATCACCAATGTCCTTTGACAAGACATTAATCTGCATTTGTCACACTCCACCCAGGTGAGGTAAACTGGTACCTGGCGGGAAGTAATATCTTGAAACGCAAGAGCACCATAATGGCAGCCAAGCTAAAGGCGGGTAATAATTGTGGAGCACCAGAAATGTCTGTCAGACATGGGCCCTATGCAAGCACCCATCAATATTATTACAATTGGTATAGTGTGTTTTCACAATAAAGATTTAGAGAAAACCAAAGCTTTTATCTCAGATGGCAACGGGCCTTTTTTGAAAAAGTCTGAAATAAGTCTTCCAAGTTTGAAACTTCAAACATAAAAGAATTCTCAATTCCTTTGCTATAGTATCCGTTGTAGGGGTACCGTGATATTGTTATACATGCGTAATCCTTACGATGTCCACATTAGGATTCGGAATAGAAAAATAGCGCATGTTTCATATTGTTCAGAACAATGTCAAAATGAGAGCAATATTCTAACATCTTCCAGTGGGTAATAGGCCATTTTTACTAAATCTCTAGTTGCTAATGGGTTAACATCTACTGAACTGTATTCCTTAAATTGACAGTATGATGATGTCATATGAGGGGATCATATATCATCAATGGGTGATCTTCCAAATGTCATAGAGCTCTCATCTTGACTACAGCAATCTGAGAAATTATTGGTTTATCAAAAAGTAATGCAACAGAGGAGGGTTACATGTATATACCGTAGCTCTTCACTACCTTTTTGAGAAAGTCATCATAATCATAATGTAGACTGGAAGTAGAGTCATTACTTTGAATTCGTGCAACTATGTGACAATATAATCTTTATTATAGGTACGCAGTATTGTATAGTTCATCTTCAACATATATATCTGAGTCTTCTAATTACCCTACTACACCGAATATATTTTCTATTATCGTTACATAAAGTAGATTCTTATAATTCATCATTGTACAGTCACAGACTGAATGTACACATCATTTTACCAGTACCGGTAAATTCTTCAACAAAAATAGCATTTGAGCTATAGTCAAATCTAAGTCAAGGATCATCCAGATCAAAGGTCACCTGGGCCAAGTGTCACTCTGCTTCATGTACCTACTGGATGCCAAACAAGAATTCAGATCTGCCTACCACGTTTCACCTTCTTATTCTTGGGCCTGGAGGGATACAATGAAATAAAGGGGAAAAAGGGGGAAAAAGAAAGAAATAGTCTGTAAAGAGCAAGAAAGGAGTTAACTTATCATTTTACGATGATTTAATGGCTCTTAGTAGAGTGACATGATAACATCTGGTTTGTTTAGCAAACCTTATTTTGTATTTCTATTTGATTAGGTTTTCGAGTCAGTTTGAAATCACAGAAGGTTTCATTTTTAAAGACACCATATTATATAAAAATGAGATTGGAAAAAGAAAGAAAAAATAATAATTTTACCAAGACATTAAAAGACAGAGATGCGATGAAATTGGCAACAATAGTCAAATTTGACTAATAGCCATTATAATACCAAACAAAGAAGAAGAAGACAGAAAAAGAAGAAAGTCAGAGTAATTTTCGCGAGACGAATGATATAACTTGTGGCACCAGGTTGTTGCCTAGGGAGTGATTTTTTATTTCATTGACATTAAATATTAAGCTATTTCATTTATGTGTCATGGAATTATGAAAGATACATAACTGTCAGAGCTCAAGCATATATAGAATGAACTAATATTAAGATGGACATTTTCTTTTAGTACATAGAGTTTTAGTGTATTGCATACGTGTACCGGTATATGTATTTGGTTTGCCTGTAGGCGGCATTGTACAAATTATACAGTGTGTTATCATAACTTTATCAAAAGTATAATTGATAAATGACACATATTTGGAAAGCTTGGATCCTCCTCTTTCATTTGATGCAACTCGTATGATGCATATTTCATGCATGAGTTATTAAAACGAATTTGAAGAGAGGAAACCAAAAAGTCATTTGGCGGAAGGTATCTGAATTTCAAAGAGAAAAGTTGAGTTTCTGCCCTTTCATATGACACCTCAATCAGGAAAAATGAGCAAGTAATGACAAAGTTCTGTTTGTTTAAAGTAGTGCTTTTATTTCCATAATTTTATCAAACAAATTTGTTTTCACTGACTGGATAAAAACATTGATAACTCTCGGTTTCGTTTTTTCTGGGACGCACTGTATATGTGTCAAGTTTGAAAATTGCTTACTAATGCTGTTACTGTGTTTTTTTTTTACTCCTGTTTTATATGTACCCTGTATCAAGATGATATAAAAGCATAAACTTCCTTATAATAGGGAAGAAAACGAAAGAGAAACCATTTTTCTTGATGTAGCTTTTTTTACCTGATAAACGAGTTCACCATTATTATGATGTATTGAACATGTATGTATAAGGTCATTTACAGTTCATTGTATGACCGCCACCTATGAATCTCAAATAGTTCTGGTTCTTCTACATTATGGTCAATGACATTCCTCGGTAATCGACATTGAATTCCAGGTGCTTTGTTTTACTTGGTATGTCTGTGAGCTGGGGGCCTACCATTCACCACCCACCATTGGCCTACCATTCACCACCCACCATTGGCCTACCATTCACTATCCACCATTGGCCTACAATTCACTATCCACCATTGGCCTACCATATACTATCCATCATTGGCCTACCATACACCATCCACCATTGGCCTACCATTCAACATCCACCATTGGCCTACCATTCACCATTCACCATTGGCCTACCATTCACCATCCACCATTAGCCTACCATTCACCATCCACCATTAGCCTACCATTCACTATCCACCATTAGCCTACCATTCACGATCCACCATTGGCCTACCGTTCACCATCCACCATTAGCCTACCATTCACCATTCACCATTGGCCTACCGTTCACCATCCACCATTAGCCTACCATTCACCATTCACCATTGGCCTACCGTTCACCATCCACCATTAGCCTACCATTCACCATTCACCATTGGCCTACCATTCACCATCCACCATTGGCCTACCATTCACCATCCACCATTGGCCTACCATTCACCATCCACCATTGGCCTACCATGCCAATGGTGAATGGTAGATTAATGTTACAAAATTTGCATATTTCATTTTCAAATATCAATAGTGTAAATAGTAACATTCATCTACCATTGGTGATTATGCAAATGAGTTTCCAAGAAATTAAAATTAGGTTGAATGGTATTTCACTGGTAGATGAATGGTGCCCAATGGTACGTTTCGAGCGTAATCTCAATGGTATCGGAACGGTTTTTAAGTGGTGTTTGTGAATGGTATCCGTATGGTATACCATTGGTATACCATTGAACATTTTTTTGTAAGGGAAGTATTGTTAACTGACCTTTGTACTTGAGAAGCTGCATGGGTTCATACAGGCTCGTCTTAGGCTTGACCTGACCTGACCCAACCTGACCCTAGTCATCCTGACCCTGATCCATGTTTGACCTTATTATGATCATAATTATTCTAAACTAACCTAAAATTGAGTATTAATATTTTTTTACTGACCTTTGCACTTAAGAAGCTACGTTCATACAAGTTCGTCTTAGGCTTGACCTGACCTGACCCCGGGTCAAGTTTGATACTGTCCGTCTCACATGACTCTTGGTCTGGGAGCTACAAAGGAAATATGATGGAGTGCGAATTGGATTACATAGTCACTCTTTGAATATAAAGTGAAATTAGACAGCATTCATTTCATTTCACAAGAGTCCGTTGTGGTTGACTAACATGACCACAGCATTGTCCCAAGCGTAGCTGGTTGACCAGCTTGTAAGGTGTGCGTCTGGGATTGGTAAGGTCGACATAGGGAAGATTTAAAATGAATTTCAGAGAATGAGAGAAATGACAGAATGATTTACTTCGAAAATCAGCTACATATCACAACAAAGAATGACATGCACTACCACTGAAAATAAAGCTCTATAAATGCTCGGACTAAAAGGGTACTAAATGCTGAACTGTTTTAAAATCATAATAATAAGCATATTATAAATATCTCTGGGCCCATGTTCATAGAAAATTACTAAACCAGTTATCAACTTCTTACATATTTAGGCTGTAGTACATAGTTAGTGGACAAAAAGGCAGAGTAAGGTTTTATGAATATGAGCCCTGTTGTCTATCTAACATCATGTTCATTTAATCAAGAAAAGATGGATCTCAAATTCTAGATATAAAGATTCCAAAGGGAAAATGAAACAAATTGTATACTATTAACTACTATGACATGATTTAGTAGGATCCACAAGTAAAGGTTTGTTCACAGTAATCATATTCCTAACTTCAACCTTGGAGCCAATTAACACTTTACCTAACCTATGCCTATAGAACCTTATAAAAACCCAAACCATAAATGATGGTTAAAACGTCATATGTAGAAATGAAAGAAAGATACATAACAGAAAAAAATATATACGAGGCCCACACAATAACATAATTTTGTTCACAAACATACTACAAAATAAACGGGCAGTATGCTAATATTATGGTGAGGGTAACTATGAAGAAAACTAGATGGATCGATCTTTGACCCAGCCACAGAGCAATTTTACAAACCAAACCAGAAGCAATTTTAAAAATTCAAGTTTGATTGTAATCCATTTTTTCAGAGTATCGTGATTACACAAGCTATTTGATATTTAATCCCATGCCTTACAGATTATTGAGGTATTTGTTTTTAAAAAGCATGGTAGAGAAGTACAAGCTGAAGTTGATCAAGATAAGGAATAATAATTTGAACCGTCTGTCACGAAAGAGTTGTCTTTTACTGTGGTTATTACCTGTATTGTTTGACGAGCTGATCATAGATCTTTCTCTCCTCACTCGACAGAGATAATGAGTGTATCTTTTTCTTGTTCTTCTTCTTGTTCTTGTTCTTCTTGTTCTTCTTCGGCAGAGAAACCCACATAACAAAACAAAAAAGTTATATTATACTAAGTAGCAAGGGCGTCAATCCGAGCTTTAGCATGGGGGGGGGGGGGG
>BEXV01000780.1:2586-28594 GCA_003118195.1 Hemicentrotus pulcherrimus | reverse complement strand
AGTCTTAAGTTTAAATCTTAAACGGTTCTTGAGATATTGTGATAACGGTCAAACGGGACGGACGTACGGACAGACGTACGGACGTACGGACGGACGTACGGACGTACGGACGTACGGACGTACGGACGGACAACCCAAAAACATGATGCCTCCGGCACCACCTTCGGTGGCGGAGGCATAAAAAAGAAAGCAAGCATCCTTGGGTAATTTCACACTGGCTTCTTTTAAGATTCCTTTGTGTAGATCAAATCCATGGAGAATGAAAAAATTGAAAAAATTGTCTTAATAAACTTGATTGCATGTTTGAGAAATGATAAGACACATGCTCGAGATTATGGCCTTCAATTATTATAGGTACGAATGATGGGCATATGTTGTACATGTTGTTTTGGGTAAAATAGAAGCAAAAAGAGAGAGAGAGGGAGAGAGAGAGAGAGAGGGAGAGAGAAAGAGAGAGAGAGGATAGAGAGCTCTGTACAATCAAGCCATATACCATCTATTCAGGGCCAGAAGGGCATTTACTCGCATCATTTAAACACATTGCAAACATCTTTCTGGTTCTCAAAAGTTAATATATTTGTAGATTAATTGGAAGAATTGGTCATGTTTCTCTTTGCCACTAGCCCAGAATCTGGTTGATTTTAATTTCAAGAGCAACCCCTTTATACTTTGATCTTCCTCCTGCGGTTATCCTGAATTCATACGCTCGGCAAAAACAAATTATGGACTTCATTGACCACGCCATCTTTGGCTGGAAGCAGGTAGGGGAGAGATCACAAAATAGGATAAAACCAACCAGATTCTGGACTCCTTCTCCACATGCATACGTCACCGTTACTATGAATTCAACAAATTAGTAGATTAATTAGACGTTCTTTTCCAAAATTCCCTTGTAAATATCGTACTTAATATTCTACATAAAACTAAAACTTTTAATGATTTGATGACACCTGACAATAAACCTTCGGCATACCTTCCTCAGCAACAAAGAAAAATTTGGCAAAACTGTCATCTTTAAAATAAAACATTTAAACAAATTGTCACAAATTGATCATCGAGACCACATTGCATTATCTCATTATTTGATATCAGGCAAGTCATATTTCACAGCCCTTTTTTCTACCAAATTCATTCATGGTCTCAATATTCCCTATGGGTTGGTTTACTAAGTTATAGCAGGTATAAAGTAGTCATACAAATATACACTTGAGAGGCTCTGGTTAAAAATATGGACCCAAAATAGCACTATTGCAGCATATATTTGTTTTATATACTTCATTCATATATACATTATTCATTGATTGGTTAAAAGCTTCATGCTGTAAAAATCAAAGAATTCAAACTTACCAGCTGTAGCCCGTCGCCTTGTCATTTATGGGGTTCAAAATTCAGTGAGCGTATGGGATTTTAAATGCCTCTAGTATGAGCAGCAGAGGTAACATCAGCTGTGCAGAGAAATGATGTATCATAAATATTCTTGCTAGAAACTGTTATACATTTTGGCAAATACAATGAAATGGAACTATATTTATATAGATTGCAATATCAACAATGAACCAATAGCATTAGCTAGTTCAAACAACAACTTTACATTTTTCTAACTTTAAAACAATATATGGAAACCATGTTAAAATGGTAACTTCACTCACACATACATACCGATGGAAGCATCTACATGTATAGCTGGAGCTACTATGAATAGAATAGCCACGTATTGATTAAAGTCAAATAAAAGGGGAAAGGTGCATAATACTGATGGAGACATGAAATGGGGAAGTCCCATAATTTTCGTATGGGAATAGAATATTGTATTGACTTATTGTATATGACTTGGGTGCCACGTCGACAATCCTCCAACTTCATGATTGGCCATCTATAAATCAGCGCATGCGTGTTTTAACCTTTGTCAGGGAGACTAGAGAGTTAAGACTTCTGCATGAGATCCTGCAAAATTAGGAAATTATATAAATTTTAAAAAATCCAATAATGATGTCATACATGTTCCAACAAGGTACTTCTGCTTCAATCTTTGTACAGTATTATGTTGCATTAAACTAATAATGATCAAAAAGAAATTACTAATTGATTTGTTGTGTTTCTGTTTCAATGATTTACCCTTTGATATTTTATTTGTTTTATTTGTTTTATTTTCATATTTTTTTTAAAGAAAGCAAGCATCCTTGGGTGATATCACACTGGCATCATTTAACCCTAATGAGGCTGGGGTATTTTTAGGGTTTCTAATACCCAGGGGTAGGGGCATTTTGACCCCCCCCCCCACTAAGAGCTTGGCTATGGTTGGTAATATAAAGATGAAAATTGGTACACATATTAAATAAAGTATACTGAACATCATGTCAACAATATTTTTCAATATTTTGATTCACTTTTTAAAAAATTAATCAACTTCTTCTGTAATGTGCACATTTTTTTGCATAATTTTCAAAACATACCAGTACATATTTTGCAGTGAAATGGTTGGACAATTAGTTGTTTTATATATTTGAATACTCCAACAGATTGAACTGCATGGTTTGTTCAAAATTCAAGTTAAGTAAAATACATTATTTGCCATGAATATGCAAATTAGGATCCAAAAAATAGTTTTTTTCTTTCTTATATTTTCTATTGTTTTTTATATTTTATGTTTTCTTTTGTTTGATGAACCCAAGAAAATTCTGGAAAGGGGGGGGGGGGGCATTATGGCCCCCTGCCTCATTAGGGTTAATATTTTTGTGAGTAGATCTAATAAATCCATCAAGAAGAGAATTTTTGTCTTAATAAACTTGATTACATATTTGAAAAAAGATAGACAGATGCTCAAGATTAAAGGTAATGCAAAGTTTTGGTAATATTTCAATAGGATTAGATCATGAAATTTAAATTTTCACTACCATTGTGAAACCTAGTGTTAGAATGAGCAACTTTGACATAATATGGCTCTAAGACGCTAAGGCTTTCGAGAACTTAACATATCAAGTGTATTGGTGCTCCTGATAAATTTGGCAATACAATGGTAGCTGCAATCATGAAAATCTTGGAATATGCAGTTCTGATATATCATTTCCAAATGGAAATAGAAAATTGGTCGATTTTAATCAAGAAACATTGTTTGAAGCTAAAGTAATATCAATCTTGAGAGGAAGCTATACAACATCAAGAGTTCATTATTCAATTTCATCACTTCAGACTTGAATTTCAAATGCGACAATGATTATTGAATATTGTAGGATCGCATTTACGCTTCCAATATGTTCATTTGAACCAAATTCATGACCCCATACCAAAACTTTGTATTCCCTTTAAAGGAACTTGGTAACATTGTTCAGATGAGAGTAAAATGGTGCAAAGGTAATGCTTGATGTACATGTACAATTAAAGATTATTAATGATACAAATTGGGAAAAACTGATCTGATCTATTTCAGAATTTTCCCTATTATATTATTATAATTTGATTAAAGTTTAGGTAAATGTCAATTGTCACCAAGCAATGAATTGGCTATATATACCATTCCAAACATTGAAGTGTTAAAAAAAAAATTAAAAGCCTGTTTAAAGTCTTATTTTAATTGAAAAACAGTTGGGAAAAATTCAAAAATTGGTTGGGAGAATTTAGTGTTAGAGGGTGTCACACAGTGCAGCCTTCAAAGGACACCATAAATATCTTTGTGGTTTGAGAATTTGTTCAGGATTTGTTTGCATGTTAGAAGGTTATTACGGTAGAAGGAATACAATAAGTAACATTTCATACAAACAAAAATTGTATTTTTTTCATCAACCTTCAACAATGTTACAGAGTCACTTTAATATATGACCTTCAATAACTATAGGTACTAATGATAGGCATATATGTCCATTTGGGTAGAATAGAAGAAAAATGAAGTGAGAACAAGGTATAGGGTTAGAGAGGAATGATTGTGTAAGGGTACAGAGAGAGGGAGAGGAAGAGTGGGATATAAATGAGAATTTAGAACAAAGAGAGAGAGAGATAGAATATGGGGGACAACAATGAGAGAGCTCTGTATAATCAAACCATAAACTGGCTATTAAGGGCAAGATGGGGGAAGATGAAGAGACAGAGAGAGAGAGAGAAAGAGAGAAAGGGAGGCATATGGGGAAAACAATGAAAAGAGCTCTATATAATCAAGCTATATATACTGTCTATTCAGGGCAAGAAGATCATTAAATCACACAATTTAAACACATTGCAAATATCCTTCTTGTTCTCAGCAGTTGATATATTTGTAGATGAATTGGAAGAATTGGTCATGTTTCTCTTTGCCATGAGTCCAGAATCTGGTTGATTTTAATTTTAAGAGCAATCCCCTTATACTTCGATCTTCCTTCTGCGGTCATCCCAAATTCATATGCTCGGCAAAAACAAATTAGGTATGGAATTCGTTGACCATGCCATGTTCGGCTGGCAGCAGGGAAGGGAGAGATCACTAAATAGGATAAAGCCAACTGGATTCTGGACTAGTTCTGCACATTCATACATTGTACGTCACCATTCTATGAACTCAACAAATCAGTAGATAGAGCATTCTAATTTGCAAAAATTTCCTTGTCAATATCCTACTTAACATTTGCAGGCCAAAAAGTTAAAAGGTTTAATTACAACAGCATTTGAAAGATAACGCTAATTTAGAACTTCCCTAAAAAAAGGGGGGGCTTGAAAATTTCTTTAAGAGGGAAAATAACGACTATTAGTTGTTGAATCGACTTAAGTGATAGCAATACAGTAAGTGATAGTCCGATTTTCAGACCATTGTACTGCATGGTCATACGTTTGTGCTACGCAAAGATTCAATCAGTTTAATTTTGGCCATTACAAGAAGTGGGTTATTGATGTAGACATATTGCTCATGTACCCTTAACAGCTCATTTTATATATGTTATTGCCAAAGAAGAAAAAAAGCCAGTCAGTCACTCAATAGTGTCTGACAGTGTGAAGTCTAGCAAGTAAACAAGTTTCCTTACGTAATTTGAATATTAGGACACTGCTAACGTTTAAATTTCAGATAGGACATATATGACATATTCATAATTCCTGCAAAGTTCTACAGAATTTTATGTTTGCTGCAAAAGGGGCATAGTATCTTTAATATTCCACATTAAAAATAAGAATTTTTGATGTTTTGACGACACCTGACAATGTACCGGAGGCATACCCATACCTACCAACAATACAAGCATTGGCAAAACTGTCATCTTTTATAATTCTTTCAAAATTGCCACAAATTTATCATAGACAACATTATCTCACAACGTTTAGCAAGGTAAAACTCAACAAATACGAGAAAATGAGAAAAACATTTGCTTTAAAAAAAGAGAATTCATGATTTAATGGCATAAATATCCATACAAACAACATTCTTACATTCAATTTTCATTACATGTTTGATATCAGGCAAGTCATATTTCACAACACTTTTTTCCCACCAAATTCATTGGCATTAGTCACATCATCATTGGTCTCAACGTTTCCTATGGGTTGGTGTATTGATAGATTACTCAGTTATAATTAACAAATAGACACTGTCTTGAGAGGCTCTGGTTAAAAATATGACCCCCCCCCAAAAAAAAAAAAAAAAAAAATTACCCTGTCGCAGTCACTGAGGGCCTATAGTGTTAATCCAGAGACTCAAATAATGGCAGTATATATTTCTTGTATATACTTAATTCATAAATTCATTGTTCATTGATAGGTTAAAAGCTTCATGCTGTAAAAATCAAAGAATTCAAACTTACCAGCTGTAGCCATTCTGTCGCCTTGTCATTTTAGGGGTTGAGAATTCAGCGATCATACAGGATTTCAAATGCCTCCAGCAGGCAACTCCTGCTGTATCACTGTGCTCACGCCGTGCAATCTACGCTGATCCGCTGTCTAATTAACTGCGCTGCCCTACCGCAGTAGCTGTACAAGTTATTCTGCTTGATTATAAATGCCCGAAATGACCTCTGTACCTTTGATGGTCTGTGTGTAGGGTCAAATCACAGGGATGCCATTGCAGCCATCACTCACAGGATGTTAACAGAATTTTGTATTCTCATACTCAACGTCAAAATTTAATTTACTGTAATACTTTACGCACTGCGACATGGGTGTTAAATTTTGTTAGCTGTAATTAGTACTTTAGTTGAGGTACTTTTTGCAAAATAGTGTGTTTATTTTTTCATGTGACACACTTATAACCAATCAATGAACAAGAATATATGAATGACGTATAAAAATATAGTTAAATCTGCATATAAAGACCAATCAAGGAAGACACACAATGTGGTCTTTACAAGCAGGTGGTCTTTCTGTACATATAAAAAACAAATTTGATGAGGACACTTATTCAGGGGAAATGAATATGGACAGGTGGTCTGTCGCCTATACAGGTTGTCTCAAAATCAGGTTTCACTATACTAAAAAGTACACACATGTACATGTATGTGTATCTTCTTCTTCCTTATTGAGTACAGACCTCTTTACAAATTATTATCGTACTATACTGGGGCTGTGTGCAGGTGGACCACTACACCGGGGTTTCCCCCTACTCTTATACGAATAGTGAAGAGGGTTTTTAATGTGCAAAGGTAGTGACTCTTCTCTACACGGGGCCTCCATTTTTCGTCCTATCTGAGGGACGGAGTGTTTTCCGCTTGACACAACCTGCGTCTATGAACAAACAAGGAAGGGGCACGTTAACACACAACGCAGGCTTCAGTCATCCGCCTGGGTGGGAGTCGGACCCGGGATCTTTGGTTCGACAGGCAGACGCTTTACTGACTGAGCCAACCTCCTCAATATCTGGATTCAAAAGTGTATAGTCTTCAGTACAATTTACCATTCCAGCTATACTATGAATTTGTCGAGGTCTAGAGGAAACATCATTGGACTGTGGATCATGTGCTTTGCGGTTCGAGTCCTGCCGCGGCACTAATGTCCTTTGGCAAGACATTATTCTACATTTGCCACACTCCACCCAGGTGAGGTAAACAGGAATCTGGCCGGAATTAATACCTTGAAATGCTAGAGCGCCATAAAGGCAGCCACGCTGAAGCTGGGATAACAATTGTGGAGCGCCAGAAGTGTTAAGTCTGTCAGTAACTGGCGCTTTGCAAGAACCCACTAATATTAATTAGTGTTGACAATAAAGATTCAAAGACAACAGATGCTTTAATTTCAGATGGCAACAGGCTTTTCTTGAAGAAGACTGAAACAAGTCTTTCAATTTTGAAACATCAAAGACTGCTCAAAAGAAAATATAGATTCCTAATGACATTAAGATCTACTGAAGTGTATTCCTTAACTTGACAGCATGATGACGTCATATGAGGGGGTAAGCAATATCATCAAAGAGTGATCATCCAAACATCACAGAGCTTTCATCTTCACTACAGCAGTCTGAGAAATTATTGGTTCATCAAAAATTAATGCAACAGAGCAAGGTTTTATAGCTCTTTAATACCTTTTTGAGAATGTCAACATAAATAAATTTATATAATTTAATTTTTAACTCATCGGCAGTAAAGATATGATTTTTATTTCATGCAATTATGTGACAAGACAATCTAAATTATTGGTTGGCAGAAATTTTGAGTTTATCAAATACACTACTACACTAA
Organism: Hemicentrotus pulcherrimus; assembly: GCA_003118195.1. Lineage (NCBI taxonomy): Eukaryota > Metazoa > Echinodermata > Echinoidea > Camarodonta > Strongylocentrotidae > Hemicentrotus > Hemicentrotus pulcherrimus. The sequence goes on along the minus strand of BEXV01000780.1, from coordinate 20,975 downwards.
CTATATTCATTTTTCTATTAAGCGCTATATAAAAGCTAAATATTATTATTATTATTAATATTATTATTATCGTTACATGAAGTAGATTCATACAATAAATCATTATAATGAATATATCTGCTGAAAGCCTAAATGGTACATACTTTTATATAGATTTTGTGTTCTTTTGACTCTCAGCAGATAATATACACATTATTTTTAATCTTTACCAGTAGATGCTACAATGAAAACATTAACAACTGCCTCACTCATATACAAATAAAATCTCAAAAAATGACTTGATTTTCACATATCCACTCTTTCTTAGGCACACAACTGACATGATAAGTTTGCACTTGACATATATTATAAAATAGGAGACACATTCCAATATTAAATAGAGTACAATCTGTACATTCTCATAGAGAATTTAACAACATTCATCATATGTATGTTATGCAAAACCAGAATTTTTTTTAATTTTTGAAAAGAGCCCATATTGTAATTTGTAACATTCGGTGTGGTGATTTGTTTGTTTTCCAGCATAAAACTTTCATAAGTTCAACCCTCAAGAAATTTACAAAATTTTCTGTTTTTGCAGTACCGTAATTAACGTTGTATTAACCGCCCCCGTGTATTAACCGCAACCCTCTTTTTCTGCCTTTAGAAAAAAAAAATAAATAAATTTTGACGACGGCGGGAATCGAACCCAGGCCGTCACATACAGATTGGCAGCCAAAGCCAGCATCTTAGTCCGCGCGGCTATCGCGCTCCGATGCCATATCCAGCAGTTTTTTGCAATGTATACATTGAAATGGATTCAAATAGCGACTTAGCGTGCTGTATGCGATCGCGTCAGGTCGTTAAACGGCCCCTTCTTTTACTTTTGCAATGTTTTGGCACGAACTTAGATCAAGATCTACATGTATCAGCAGATGTTGTTTTTGGAAGATTATTTTCGTCTTCATGTCAACAATGCAAGATAAAATTGTCGGTAAAATGTGTGGAAATGTCCTGTACCATTCGTAGTCCCATATGTTTAAATTCGTGCTTGTTTTGACTTACTTTTTGTTTTGTTTTTGGGTGTAACGTGTATAAACCGCACCCCCAACTTTGAAATTTTTTTGGCGGCAAAAAGGTGCGGTTTATACACCGTTAATTACGGTACTGGGAATAACATAATTATTTTAACCATTTCTATGTCATTAAAGTATTTTCTTTCTCCTATCTCTTGTGTCAGATTGCCGATGGAATTTGGCTAAAAGGCAGTCAAAATGTCTTTACCTTGCAGATAATTGTCATGCTAACAACATATCGGTATGCACATTATATTTCCCCTAAATTACAATTGTCATGGACTACTAGCTCTAATCTTGATGGACAGTCATGCAGGGTCAAGGGTCATCTAAGTCAAGGGTCACCTGGGCCAATGGTCATTCTGCTTCATGTACCTACTGGACGCCAAACAAGAATTTCAGATCTGCCAGACTGAGTTTCTCCTTCTTACTCTTGGACCTGGAGGAATACACAATGAATTAAAAATACCAATCAGAGTCAGAAAAAAAACAATAAAAAAAAACTGTCTGTTAAGGGCCAGAAAGGAGTTAACTCATCCTTTAACGATAATTTAATGCCCTTCTAGCGTTCAGCAGATGACATGATAACAACAAAGTGGCTGATTAAAATCCGCTCAAATCATTCAATATACATGCTCTGGGCATTTCATATAACAGTTAATTAATGCAGTTACGCAAGGCTTCATAATAAGCTCCACACATGGTATTTACATGACTCAAACAATAATAGACTGTTTGATGTCATAATTCAGGCCTTTTTGTTTTACATGGCAGATTAGACAGCTTGATGAAATAAGCCTTTACAGAAGTTTAATGACATTCGTAACATAATCTTACAATATGGTAGCTATTATATCCCTCATGTATAGTTTTTTGCATTTCGATTGTACAGAACACAAAAAAGGGATAGTTTAACTATAAATTTGAGAGCGGGAGAAAAACTACTTTTTGGCGTAGTATAGTACAATCCGGATATCACTTAATCTTACAATGTAGATATTATACACCTACCCTGTTAGTACATCATTGGCAAGCTGTGTTTTCTTTTTCTGTAGCTGTAATATTCTCTCCTCAATCGTGTCTGAGCAGACAAACTTGTGGATGTGAACACTCCTTGTCTGCCCCATCCTGTAGATCCTATCGCAGGCTTGGTCTTCTAAGGCTGGGTTCCTACATAAACAAACAACAAAACAAACAAGGTTTTAACTCCTGTACCTTTTTTACCCTAATGTATGAAGGTCGGGAGGGAGATTTTTTTTTTTCCCGTTTGCATTTTGAAATACCCAAAACTCTTGACAAGGAGAAGTCCAGGGATGGGCGAGCAGACCTAGCTCAGATAATGTTAGGAATTGGTGATACCATTTTATTTTGAAGAATTCTAAAAACTCATGCTATGTTTAAAACAATTGTGTTTTAAAATCATAAATAATAATAACAAATTGACTCAATCAGATCTTGTTGGAAATCGGAAACACTGAAAGACACAAATATGGATACATTGGACTATACAAAATATATGGCAACAGAAGTTGGACAAAAAAATCCTGGTCATTATTGGAAAAACAGGGGTTGAGCAAACAAGCCTATATAAAAGCAATAGATCGAACATTGACTGCTGTGTATTCTTTAATATACGCCAATATTGTATAAGTTAACCATCAAATTTTTACTCTTGCATACATGTGTCCTATAATCTGTATTCGCAAAACTCTGCCCTTTAAAACCTGTCTGCACTAGTGTGGCCAGGGGGGATTAGACCTCCCTGCAAAGTCACTCGCAGGTGGTTATCTCATCAAATCAGTTCTCAATTAACATAAGAAAAAGGAGATTATGGGGGACCAACAGGCACCGATTAGGCATTGTTTGCTATATAGAGGTCACAAGTACATGTAGTTATAAGAAGTACATAGGGGCTTTAAAATTTGAAAAGTCAGTCACATATTTCCTTACCAGTGCATATCAAGGAGGAAGAGGTTATTACCCCCGATGAGGTTCAGGCCAACCCTGCTGGCCTGTAAAGACACCAGCATGACTTCGCGACCCAAGGGGTTGATATTAAAGTCCTTCATCGCCTCACTTCGTTTCTCGGGTGGGATTGCACGACAGATTTTCCAATACTTGAAGCCTGCCTTCCCGAGGTGGCTAGCTGCCACATCCAGCATTCCAGTCCATTGGGAGACAAGGACGCTCTTCATGGGGCGGTCTGGAGGACCCGCGGCACGTATCTCCTTTAGTCGATCGATCACAAACTTGATCTATACAAAGAGAGACACAGATTTGGTTATATTAATAGTAACATGAAATGCATGAAAGAATTAACATCAAAACGTGAAAATGTATAATCAAAACTGAACATTCATGTTCAGTTTTGCACTCTTCCGCCTCCGCCCTCGCCCCCATAGGTTAAGAAGTTTTGTGAGATATCTAGCAGAATTCTAATAATAATAAGCTGCTGTATTCGTCTCTTTTAAAAAATTGGAATAATAAGCAAATCAATCTATCGTTAAAAGTACAGTCAGTATTGCTTGTACTGTTTTGTAAGCCATTCATCCTCAATTACCAAGTCCCATTTATAAAACCTTTAGCTGCTTAAATGTGTTTTCCTTCAAATCAATCAATCAATCAAATATCATAAATATTAACATGAAATACAGATTTCAAACCCTGGTACAGTACTTGAGAATCTTTGATTATTTATGGCTTGACCTGACCCAACCTGACCCTAGTCATCCTCACCCTGACCTATTTTTGACCTTATTATGATCATAATCATTCGAAACTAACCTTAAATTGAGCATAAGTATTGTTAACTGACCTTTGTACTTGAAAAGCTGGGTTCATACAAGGTCGTCTTAGGCTTGACCTGACCCAACCCCGGGTCACTCTCAACCAGACCCATCTCCTTCATCTGACTGACCAGGTCAAGCTCGATACCGTCCGTCTCACAAGATTCTTGGTCTGGAAGCTACAATTAACAAAGGAAAAGTGAGTATGAATCAGATTAAGTTGTCACTCTCTGAATATAAATCTATTCTTATATGTTGGAAGAACAAAAAATATGTTGAGTTTTGCAAAAAATGATTATCTCTTAAATTCCACTATAATGTGCCTTCTCTTTATATTTATATATCAACATATATGCTTTATCAATATACATACATGTTATTTTGGTGTAAAATTAATAATTGAAATGTCTACAAATACATTTCATGAATACAGATATGATTCAGTCAGTGTCTAATTAAATTTATTTCATCAAATTGGCAGCAATATTTACACTACAACAGAACACAAGACTTTAAAAGATGCAACACACATACTAAATCCACTTTACCTCTTTGAGCAAACTAAGATGACCACAGCATTGTCTCAAGCGTAGCAGGATGACCAGGATGTATGAGGCGGACACCTTGCCTCCTGGAGCCGCTCCAGCCGCCTGTTCCATCACCTGACCTGCAATACCACCACCACCGGTGGGGGCCATGGAGGGGTGCACCGGTACAGTGGGGGCTGCCCCGCCCTGCCCCTTCCCCTCGTGCCAATTGATGTAGGCCTTGACAGTGGATCTGCGATTGATATGGCCAAGATAGGGAAGTGAGAATAACATTAAGAGAATGAGAGAAGAAAGGAAGGAATGACTTACTTTAGATATCTCATCAGATATATCACAACAAAGAAAGGCTTTACAGGTAAGCACTACCTCACTACATCTCGACAGATGCTCATACTAAAATATCTCAAGGCCCATGTTTATAAACCTTACTAAGCTAGTGGTCAACTAATTACATAGGACAAATAGTAATAGACAAGTTTTATGAGTATGAGCTCGTTCGCCTATGATTCTAATATTATTTTTATCAAGAAAAGATGACAACTCGAATTCCAGAATAATTTATGTGAGTGATAGTAAAGACTTACATTAAATAGTATACCATGTGAGGAAACTAGATAAAACACATGGCGCAGAAAATATATGTAGTCCTTAACACAATAAGTTAGGTTAAGATAAGTACAAGCTGAAGATGAGATAAAGAATAATCATTTTTACCAGTAATAAGAAGTTTTTAGAAATGGATAATAAATGATGAGTTCAATTTCTTTTGAATTTTATTTTCATTTCAATTTCATTTTCATTTCTGTCCGTTAGCAAACAGTTGCTTTTCACCAGAAATCAAAACTGCATTTACTGTGGTTATTACCTGGATTGCTGTAAGAGCTGATCATAGATCTTTCTCTCTTCACTCAACAGAGATATTGAGTGACTGTGTATCTCCTTCTCAGGCAGAGAAACCTACACAACAAAAAAGAAAGGTGCATGTATACTGATTAGAAGTCAAGGTAGCATGGCTCAGCATTAATAGTAAGCCTAGATGAGCCTCTTAGGATGAGCCATTTAGGGATTGAAAATTATAGCTAAAGGCATTTACCTAACCAGGGCCCTGTCTTATAAAGTTAATATCAATCGCAACTTATTTATGGTTGATATCAATTGCAACTATGTACATGAAAGAGAGGAGACTGCAAACTTGCGATTGATTTGGATCAATCATAACTCTTTGTAAGACGGGGCCCAGATGTAACATAACAAACATGAGTATCAGCACAGTAGGGGATTATCTTAGTACATCATTATGCTTTATCTAATCATAAAAGTATATTCTACGACAAGAATGATGCTGAAGTTCACCATACATCTTCCTGCATTATGACATATGGTGTGTCATGAAAAGGATACAGCCTTATCACAGTCAGTAATTGCAATATATATGTGCCATAGTTTCATCATTAAGTTTTCATTCATTGGCAGTGTTTTCTGGAAGTCAATCCTAGGATGTTGTCAAAACACTGGACTTGTGCTACATCTGTTCATGAAATAATGAAAATGTGTAAATTCAAGGATGATTGATATTTGTTTAATCTTCGACCCCTCTTACTACTCACGATTGGATTCCCACTGCTAGTCTTTTGTTCCTTGGTTCTCCGTAAAAGTAGACCCTTGACCAATGTATGAAGCCTCTCTGATTTGGCCTCTGGAATACAAAAAAAATTGTCATGGAATAATCTTTATAAAAAATTGGTTATGGTCCTTTTTTGTATATGGGAATAATTTCAGTTATTTTATTTCCTTTCCCTTCATTGTTTTTGTCTTTTCAATCATTTTAATTCAGTACATTTTATTTTAGTATCATTAACTTTATTACAGTTATTTTCTTTTCTTTCCTTTATAACAAAAATTGTGTTTGATAAAAGAATAAGATAAAAAGTGAGAAAAGTGGGTATTATGCAAACAAATTTCAAAATACATGAACAAAAACATGGAGTCTTATAAATCAGGCTCTTGGTAAGCAAAAAAATAGAACTGTTATTGAATCTATACAATGTAATGAAAACAAATATTACAACTGACATGGAATTTATAATATATTGAATGAACATTTTGTAAAAATTTGTTATAAATTGAATCATTCTTTTTCTACCTGTAATAGTGATTAAACAAATTATGTTTTTCAACCAGATTAAACTGCATATTTTATACCTAGTTCTAGTAAAGAAGTTATAGATGTTGTGAATTTAGTATAGGTTATGATGACTTAGATATCAAGGTAATAAAATGGATTATACATAAGATAAACTGAACATCTCAGTGCAATATTGAACCAATGCCTTAAATGTGGACAGTGTCCTACATCATTAAAGATAGTTCGGGAAACACAATTTAAAAAATGGTTCACCAGGAGTGACGTCTATTTATCGTCCAATTTCTGTGTTACCTGTTTTTCCCAAAATTTTTGAAAGATACATGTATATATATACAAAACTTTTCAATTTTATTACATAGCGCAATATTATAAATAATAGCCAGTATTGAATTAGAGCAGGATACTCCACATCTTCAGCTCTGATTGCAGTATATTCAGTTTATTAGTATGTCCTTGTCTAATACATTTTTAATGTGTATTTTATGTAATATATCTCATTGTCATGAATTTTTTTGATTTTTTAAATCGAATGAAATTGAATCAAATTTGTCAAAACAACCAATGTGACCACATCAGGTTTATATTGTCCTAATATACATGTAGCAAAAAAAGATTGAGATTCTTCTAATTCATTGCCAATTTGTAAGTAAGCTCTATGCTAACATACATAGGCATTTGAATTCACTTGGAAATGAAACCAATTAGTAAAAACAGTAAAAGTTTATATTTCTGTCTTCTTAATGACACCATTATATGCAAGATGAATCTAATGTTAGATGAAATAACCCTGCACAAGAACAAATGAGTCTTTCTCACATGGGTCTATAATTAATCACATCTTTAAAATGAGCTTTGTTACTTACTTGGTCCTGCATTCTCTACTTGTCTTTTCCACACCTGATATTCATCAAATGGTGTACATCTCAAGAATCTAATCAATACAAACAAATGAATCTTTTTATATTTATAAAGAGGTCCTGATGGCATAGTTACACAAAGACAAATGCTGTGAAACCGGGTACCTTTGGACTGGAAGTAGAGAGGATAAAAGAAACAATATCTATGATATTGTTTGTGATTTGAAACATCCTTTTTATTCATTTTTTTTTCTTCTAAAGAGGTATTTTGTAAAAATTCAAACAGACTATCATCACAGAGCCAGAAGAGCCTTTACTGTGTGTTGTAATATACAAGATAACGTCCACTTGGCCCCAAACAAATTAGAGCACATCTAGGGCATACACATGCATGGTCAGGTCAATTATCTTGGATCTGCCACTATTCCACTTCAAGTCTGATTTTAAACAAAATTTGCCATAAATTATTTATATTTCATCAGCAGTTGTGAACCAAGAAAAGATTTTAAAGAGCAATATACCTGAGAAGTGAGAACATATCCAAGATGTTGTTCTGGATTGGGGTGCCTGTTACTGCCCATCGTGCCCGGGCCCTGAGCCGACAGATAGCAATGGCCGTCTGGCTCTTATGGTTCTTGATGTTATGGGCCTCGTCCAAGATGATGCGATCCCAGAACACACGCAGGAGGGCTGGTTGATTCTTGCTACCAGTGGATGCTTCATCATCCTGATAAGAATGACAGCAGAGGTCTTTGTTACATTGATGAAGAGTCTTTAAATCATATGAACATACAAACGATTTGAAAAAAATATCTTTTAAGACATACTTCTTGTGCTGCTCCAGTCAGCTGATAGAAATTAAATTGAGGAAACCTACACAGTGCATTCGTACAGTAATGGCGGTGGTTTCTTGTCCACCATGTATAAGCTAACATAGGTTGATTTGGTGTAACACCCATTTTGGAAGACTGCAGGTAGCAAAGAATTTGTCACATTTGACCATTTGCTCTTGATTTGAGTGGATCTACTCCCTTTGTTTCTAAATAGATCAAATCCTTAAAGACAATATCAGATTAAAATTCAACTTTATTTAAATGGAAACTGAATGAATGTAGAATTTAGATATAAAGGAATAATAAGTTTTTACCCTTTCAATATTGCACAAAAGCAAATTAAAACCTCATTTTCTGCACCCCTCCAAATTACTGGTCAACAGGGGTCGATTTTGCAGAAGTTACAGTGACGACATAACATGTGGACCTGATCTGTTCACCTATATACATGTAGCTGAAGCGATGAGCCATGCTTAATTACTGCAAAGTCATTGTGAATATGCGTACTCAACATAAGATGTCATCAAGTCAATAGTAAGTTTTTAGGTTGACAAGTTTTGATTTTCAAAGCTTTAGATTTTGGGTTTTCAGAGAGCTGTTACTCCTCTGACAGACACTAAAATGGCATATAATTGATATTATTGTAATCTATGGCTTATAAGCTTTTTGTTTTTCACTTTGGATAGGGTCTTTACGGTTGGTCTTACCCTGACTGGTTCCACTCCCTTGTCATCCTTGAGAAGTGATTTAAGATCGCTGCTAACCAGGTTATAGGTTGTGAAGACCATGTCATACTTGGCTAGTTCCTCTGGCCGCCTCTCCCGATTTGGTCCATGGTAAAGATAGATGTGTAGCTGGCCAGGCTTGCAACGACGTTCAACCTCCTTGGCCCACTGGTGCATGAGGGATGCCGGTCATATCACCAGGGTGCAGGTGGAGCGTATGAAGTCTTCCTCCTTTTCACTAGATTTCACTGATAAGAAAGCAAATATCACAACCATTTTATATCCACAATTACACCTCATCTAACCTGTGCGATCAGTCCTTCTCTTTCTTTCATTACAATTGTTCTGCAATCCCAATAGACAGACGTACAGATAACCCCAAACTGTAATGCCTCTGACACCATCTTCGGTGGGCAGAGGCATACAAAAAAATCTTCCTCCTAAAAAGTATGTGAAGAAGATGTTTCCAATGCTACCTACCTGTTCCTTTCTGTGCTTTTCTTGCTGCCTTTGCCTCCTGTTTCTTCTTGAGTACCAGTGAGATCATGGTAAGGGTTTTACCAAGCCCCATGTCATCAGCTGAAAATAGAAGCAATAATGAATATTATAAAACCTTTAGGAATATCAATTACAGGTAACACTAATGGCATTTTTTTTGCTTAAATTTCCAAGGGCAATACTTGGCTTTTTACTACAAATGATAGAGGTATGTTATCACAAATGACTGATTTTTTCAATTGGATTTAATGGGCTAGGCAGAAGTAAACACTCTTGATTTGATCTCACAACAGGTAATACTTTAACTCATCGAGGTTAAACAAAATTTTATAGCTAAGTCAATCTGCCATTTCTTTTCAAATTGGCAATACTAATTTTACTGAGCTTTGACAATAACTCTACTTCAATGGGGCAAAGTAGAACTATTTATTGTAAAATTGGGATTAGAATCTTAATTTTCTAAAGCCTTATTTTCTCCTTGACTCTATCATTTAAAGGTCAAAGTTCATCAACAATTATTACAAGACCAATAATGAAAGCAAAAAATAGTGAAAGTCACAGGACATGGGCATGAGGTTTAATGTTTGAAGAGAATACAATAATATATTTGTGACAACAAAAAAGGACTCTTACCCAGAATTCCTCCACATGGATGATGTTCCTCTCTCCACGACAGCCAAGCAAGGGCGTACTTCTGATGCGGCATGAGAGTGACCCGGAGGTGGTTGGGATCATCTGCCTCAGTCTCCGCAGATGGGCAAGTTTCAAGAGCTCTAAAGAACGCAGATGTAAACAAAAATACTGAAGCTACTACAAGTGCAAGTGCAATTAGAATCAAATCATTACCCATGAAATATAAACTAAGGATGATGTGGTTGGCACAACAATGTTTGATTCAAAACACCCCCCCCCCTCCTAAACAAAAAAAATCAACAAAATCAACAACAAAAACAAAAAAATCAACAAAAAAATCAACAAATAATAATCAATAATGAATAAATAATTTTCTTATCTATACTTGATCAACAAAATACCTTGCAACCATTTTTACTTTGTTATTAAACAATGCTTCTTGCCAAGAATATTTAAAGGAATTAGGCATCAGGCATCCAAATACATTGACAACTTAATAATCATTGTCCCCCCCCCCACGTCACTGTATTTCTTCTTTATCACACAAGTTTTACTCATGAATTTTCATATCAGACGAGATTGTAAGTGAACAGTATTTGTCTTGCTAATTTGAAGAATATCACAATCATTTGGCCTTTAAAAATTCCTGGTCCTCAGTCAGACATTCCATATATGGCCAATGACAGTTAGAACTTTAGGTCGAGCTTGATACTTACTTATGAAGCTTTTCAATAGATTCTCTGATGTTAGTATTCACTAGCTCTTGTCTTGAGTTAGTCATGCGGCCGCCGTACAGCTGCTGCATCTGAGGATTAGCTGGAAGCACAAGATAGAAATGAAGGGGATTTAGTTTCAAGTGACAGTGTCAAGACAAATACCTCCCCTGAGCTATCATTACTGGGGGTTGTTTCACAAAGAGTTGGACTTGAACTACATGTATGGCAGGCCATTTATGCCACTGGTTGCTCTTATTGGTCTCTCAGGGGATGTCACAAATCTACAGAATTTACATTTTTGATAGTTCATAGTTAAAGAAAAAAAGTTAATTACATTGTAAACCTAACTTAGACTTGGACTTATTCTACACTCTACAGTGTTCAATTTATGCTCTTAAAAAGTCTTGAACCAGATGCCTGACAAATCTCATATTTTATTAATATCATGAGATAGAGGAGGGTTATTGTATACACTCACCTGCATATTGATAAGGTAGATACATTGCTTGTGCTTGCTGGTGCCGTTGCTGTGCCATTGCCTGGCTCGCAGGCTGAAGTGGCTGGAAATGTTGCTTGATAGATGTCTGTTGTAAGCTACCACCAGCCGGTATGTGGCTACCACTAGTATGAGCAGCAGAGGCAACTCCTGTGAATAGAATGGGAATAACATCAACGTTCTTGCTAGAAACTGTTACGCATGTTGGCAATTTGAAATGAGATGGGACTATAGCAACCCAGCAGATGCGTGGAAAAGGAATCAAAACATTCATGGAGATTGAAATATCAACAATAAACTAATAACACTAGCTATTTAAAACAATAAATTAACATTTTTAAAGCCTAAAAACAATATCTGTCTTAAAGCCTTGTTAAAGTGGTAACTTCACTCACACAGACACACAACTGGATACAGACATCTATACCTAGTGCAAGGTGTGAAATTCTGGAGACATCGAATTGTGGGGAATTCAAATAATTCTACTGTTTGGAACTAGAATACTAATTTGAAATTCATACTGGGCGATAAATTTCATGGCAATAATGTTCATGGTTTTTCTCTTCTATATAATTACGGGTACATGGAAATTTGAAAATGGCATGAATCATTTAAAAATCGCTGCGCTATAAAAACAGGGCTGGTCAAGTTGTCTACAAAATCAAATCTAAAACTGACCATTACCTTGGGCTGACAGGCTAAGCTGTGGAGGCTTGTACGACTTGGCTGCTACATCCAACTTAGCGATAGCCATCTCCAAATCAGCGCAGACTTGTTTTAACCTTTGACCTCTGTCAGGGAGACTAGAGAGAGGTACCCTCTGCATGAGATCCTGCAAAATTATGAAGATTAAATAAATAAAAAATTCCCATAATGATGTCATACATGTACCAATAAGGATGATATTGAATTAGTCAAACAGGGTGATCAGATCTTTGCTCTAGCAACACTTGCTCCAAGCTTTTCTTTATCAAAGATATAGTTATAGGGGAAAGATGTTGGGTTGCAAACGGGTTTGAGTTTAGGTTTTGGGTTAAGTTATGATTACTTAGAGGGCCAAGTCTAGAGTTGAAATTAAGAATTGGTTGTTATCATAAACTAACAGGGTCAATTGTAACCAAGGTGTGAATAGACATGTTACAAGTATTCATCTTTAATTCATATTTCTTACACAAAAATTTGCTCTTTATCAAATGTAAAATCACATGAAGCTTACTCTCACATAGCGACAACTTATTTATGCTAGCAGATTCCATACAGATGCAATGTTATTTAATAGCACTGAGCATAATTTAGTCCGTTTCTATCCTTAATGTTATTGCGTTAGTGCAGAATTTTTGTGTTATTGTTTGATTTCTCATAAATACTATTTTCATTTATTTTCTCTTAAAGCCTATATGCACTAGTTTGGCCAGGAGGGATTTGACCTCCCCGCATGGTCACTGACAGGTGGTTATCACATCAAATCAGCTCTCTATTAGTATAAGAAAAAGGGAACCATGGGGGACCAACGGTCACCACTTAGGCATTGTTTGCCATATAGAGGGCGCAAGTAGCTAGAAATTGTGCGGTGGGGCTTAAGAGGTTATTTTAAAAAGATAATTTAATGTTTTTGTATAAAGATCCACCCCCATTACTCATCATCATATCAATGAAAAATGGGTTAGAGTTAATGCTGGGTTGGATAGGGAAAAACAAGGATAGGGGGTGTATGCACCCATTATCAACCATTAAACACTTCTGACCTTCTGTCGCTGCAACTGTCTCTCATAGGCCTGCCTCTGTGCCAGCAAAGCCCTTGGGTATGCTGCAGTCCCAGACTGATTTGAATCACTTCTTACTGTAGATACTTGGGGTACTGAATGCACTGCTGGTTGATGTGAACCTGGAAGAGGGGCACCAGTCTTTTCTTGTTGATAAGCATGTTGGTGGTGCTTTGGTACATTGGAGGATGAGATGATTGTCTCAGTTTTATCATCACTGGAAGGTGCCATTTTATCACTATCTTGGAATTTATCTGTGGGTAGAGTGCAGTTTGAAACAAAAATTTAAAAATACACCAATTTTATCACTCCCTCCCTGTTAACAAAGATATTATACCTACAAATTTAAATGACCCCCAATGTCCAGAAAGGGTCATAAAATATAAGACGATTGTGCTAATTTGCATGTCACAGTGGAATGTAAAAAGTGGACTCTTTATATTTTTTTTAAATAAAGGAAAATATAGAAAAAATAACAGGTTTAGAATTTTTCTTTTCATACAACGTTCCTAAAACTTTGCTGTAAAGGGAGAATAGTTTGTTTGACATTTTTCCACCAAGTATCCCCTTTTAGTTAAGTTTATGAATGGTGACAAATAGAAATTCCCATATGCGTCATAAAGTGCTTTTTATTTAGGCTCCCTACATTTTACATTGTTTTTTTTACCTTGCCTGTCATTTCTTTATATTTCGAAACTTCGTACTTATTTTACGTACATTATACTTAATTTAAAATCTTTATTTTTTTGTGTGTGAAATCTATACGATTGTATAAATTAAAAAAAGAATTTAAAGTGTTTTTTGATGTAAACTGTGGAAAAAATAAACTTCAAAGTGTAATATATGCAACCTACTGTCTGGTACATCAATTTTCATTTTGCGCATGAGTCTTTCTCTCAATCCAAGACTAGGATCCACTGGGGAATGGCGATCTTTCTCCTTGCTCCTGGCTGTAGTCGGGGCAGCACTGGACTTATCCACAGTGTGAGTAACTACTTGGGATCCGACCTTAGGTGTGTCTTCGAGGATCCTGCAGTCATCATCATCATCGCTATCTTTGCTCTCCTCGTCATCACTACTATCATCGTTCTGTGCACTGGTGTCCCTCCACGACATATTCATTCTGTCGTTCTGTCGCACCTTGTCAAATCTGGCAGCCAATTTATCTTTTTTGCCTGTTTGTTGGCTATCGTGTGCCCTGTCCTTTAGGGCAGCTTGATGATATTGCTTTTCTGGTTGCACCTTCTCTGTAGCAATCGCTTCCAGAGTGGATTTGAGAGTGGATGACGTAGTGGTACCAGTCTTTGATCTTACATCATTGAAGGTAGCTGCTTGAGATCTAACCTTGGGTGTGTCGTCAAGGATGATGCAGTCATCATCACTGTCTTTGTGCGGCTGACTGCTGCCTTTTGCCTGCCCTTTTAGCGCTGCTTGCTGATGTTGACCTTTCTCCATGACAACCATCTCAGAAGAGGACTTTGTTCCATGGGTTTGCTGATTTTCAGGATTCCTCTCATGATCTCTCTGGGAGGAGGAGGATTTCTTTACAGGGTTGGTTTCAGAACCATGGTGTCTCTCTTTACCATCCCCTTCACTTCGACTCCTCTGTGAAGCAATCTTCGATGAGCTCCTATCAGAAGCATCACTGTCTCCCTGACCATGCCTTCCCTCCATCCAACCCTGTCTTCTGTCTCTTCCGTCACCTGAGAAAACATCTCGGTCCGGATCTGAACTGGTCCTTCTCGGTCCATCACCCTTTTTCTTCAAATCTGGTCTCCTGGCTCCATCCCCACTTTTCTCCCTCCTCCTTTCTCCATCCATTTCATCTTTAAATGATGGATGCCTTCTGGAATCGTACTCTTTGCTCTCTTTGTTACCAATTTTTGAAGCGTGCATCTGTTTGGTAATATCCTCCACATCTCCCTGTTCACTTCGATGCTTGCCAGCTTTCACCTCAGTGCTGCTGTGCTGGCTTGTCCGTGTTTCATGTTTCCCTGATGGCTGTCTGGCGGACTTCACTGATGTGTTTGGTTTCTCTACAGCATTGCTCTCACTACGATGCTTGTGACCATTAGATGACAGGGAAGAGATCCCATTCACGTCACCAAGTGGCCTACGATCAGCTCGATGCACCTGGGTGGAACCATCACATGAAATCCCATTAATTATATAACACAGAAATGTATTTTCTGCACATCAGACATTTAGTAATGTAGTATATTATTCCTTTATACTTTATGTCAAAATGTGCAATTTGGGAATTTAGAATTCATTTCTGGAGACATATTTGAATTTCCAAGACCATTCAAGATATCTTTCTACTCTAAAACTTGTCAAGCATTTACACTTATACATTTTGCCATCTCAACTTCAATTATGTTGTGTTTTTTGAAATTACAAATAATTCTAAAATGGAACAAAAAATTAGTAATTCAGAAAAATCACATACCAAAAGAAAATAAGAAGAAAATAATAAATAAACAAACAAACAAAGAAGGAAGCATACAGTGATAGATCAAAATATAATAACATCAAAGTTTTCAAAACCAAATCTTTTCTAATGCTTACCACTACATAGCCACACCATCCTTTGCCTTCTTGCTTTGATGTTGTGCATCGATAATACTGCCTGATAAAAGAAAAATGATGAAAAGCATAATAAAAACAAAGGTAGACAGGTAATTTTATTAAATATACATGTACATCTAAAAAAAATTGGCTTAAAATCATGCTTATTCAGACTTATATGCAGTCATTTCAAGTTTAAGATAATATAATTTGTGAATAAAAGAAAGCTTTGTGGAATGCCTTCAACTTGTGCCATATACTGCTAATTGAAGAAAAAAAAGGTGAAGTTTCCATCCATCCTTGATGCAAATATTAAGTATGAAATGAAAAATTTATTACTCTTTTGAAGCAATTTAATTATTGCTTCTTAAAAGCGATGAATACAATTAACTGGTTTCATTATGATATATTTTCTACACAATAATTACATAATCTTTTTTCAAGATAAAGGAAGATGACAATTAAATTCTACGTGAAGTTTCCTGAATTTTCAAGTTTAGGTAGTTAAGTCGAGTATGGAACACCCAACATTAATATCTGAGTTTAACCATTTACCGGTACATTTTTTTGTTTCCATAACTTACACATTACTATATTAGCAAAAAATAGTTTATATAAATAAAAGATCAGCTTTACCTGAGCTCTCCATTAGCTTTAGATCCAAACCCTTGTAGCTCCACCGGTACATCGGAATGTTTGAGGCAGAATGACGGCGGCAGACTAGAATGGAGAAAATAATGAAGATTATTAAAATGAAATAATTCAGGTTAGGTCCATATGCTTACCTTATCTTTAAGACTGCTACAAGAAGTATAGAAGTAATGTTTCAGATGGATTTAGACATAATAATTAATGGTACTGATCGATTCAAGGTGTAGAGGTGTTGTGATCTAGTAGATAAGTCTCCTAATTGTGAACCATAAGGTGCAGCGTTTGAATCCCTGCCACAACACCAACGTCCTTTGGCAAGACGTTAATCTACATTTGCCACACCTAACTCAGGTGAGGTAAATGGGTACCTGGGAGGATTATTCCTTGAATGCACTGTGTGCTAATAACGACTGCTGGGGCTAAGGCTAAGGTAATAACTTCCCAAGCTCTTTGGAAGAGGATAGGGACATTACGGTACATCATAATGTGTTATGCGCTATACAAGAACAGATTATTATTATTATTCAAGGTAAAGCTAAGGTGATAATTCATATCCCTATTCTGATATCTTTTTCACTTCTCTTGATTACGTCAAGGTGTAATTAGTATAAAGAGTTGACAATGGTGAATATTAATTCATTCTTGCAAATGAATACAGTTGTAATCACTTTAAAAAGCAATCTCTATCATCTCTTTAAAGTTAATTTGTTTTTTAATATTTTGAAAGGCCTGCTCGAGTATTCTGTACTGTATTTTAAAAGGAAATCAATTGTACTTGCATGTACATATATTGTAAATTGGGATTATAGAAAAACATACCTTGTTTCCTGCACAAAATTGCACTTTTGTTCAGCTGTAGATCCACAGATGTAAAAACTCTTGCCTTTTCTTGGTCCTTCACTTACACCAGTTTTAAGAAAGCATGTTTCTCCTACAAAAGGATAGATAAAGTAAGGTTTGAGAAACATAAAAATAGTAACTTTTTATGATATTCAGCTTGAATTTGAAATTACATTTACACACTCCAGCAAAGCATAGATGAAAGAGTCAATGTTAAAGGTACTATGTCCCTTTTGCAGCCAACCTCAAATGCTGTAGAACTCTGCAGGAATTATGAATGTGTCATGTTTGTCCTATCTGTAAAATTCAAACGTTAGCAGTGTCCTCATATTCAAATTATGCAAGGAAACCCGTTTTCTTTCTAGACTTCACTGTCAGACACTATTGGGTGACTGACTGGCTTTTTTTCTTCTTTGGGGCCATTCCATGAGAAGAAGGACATGACATCAAAAAAATAAATGTACCTCTTATGTTAATTCTTTGATTTACCACCAACCTTATGCCATGGATGTTCATAAAACATTAGGGCCTTTCAAATTCAATACAATTTATTTTTCATTTTTGTTGATTTCCTAAGATCTCAAACCATCATCAAAAACGTACACGTGGGACTGTAGATGAAAAAAAAACAACAATTTATTGCAGATTACACAGGATTCTTGTAATATTTTTTCATGAAAATTTTGCTAAATGGAAAAAGATGAATCTATTTCCATATTCTAAGGGGTCCTGTGATATTTAATCTATTACATAGGGGTGAAAATGGCCTCCAAACGCGAGTTACCGACATCTTTGCTTCCTGCATTTTACTAGCCCATTGTTTCTTATCTTTAATATTGTGATCTTATTAAGTCACAACCTACTATCAAATTAAAGTAGGAAAGATTTTGTCAAGATTGTCTAGTATGAGGAGACTTTGCCAAAAGAGGGTCTCATAGAATTGACCATGTCCTTTTTTTGTAACACGAGTTACCGATAATAATTCAATAATTCAAGAATCTAGAAATGTTTTTTCTTCAATTTTCTTTTTTTTTCATTCAGTTGTTTTATATCTACCCTGTCCATGTTTGAAAAAAGTATCTTGTAGATCCTAGCAGTTCTAAAGATACAGGCACATTATCGTGTCAATGTACCCATTAGGTGTAACGCGAGTTACCATGGAATGGCCGTTTGGTAATAACATACATGAAAAGAGTTGTAAAGGGTACATGAGCATTTGTCTACATCAATAACCCACTTCTTGTGATGGCCAAGATTAAACTGATTGAATCTTT